>PVJI01017989.1:0-34357 GCA_004026765.1 Micronycteris hirsuta
GAGGCCTTGACCTCCTTACTGCCGAGCAAGGAGGCATTTGTTTAGCTTTACAGGAACGATGCTGCTTTTATGCCAACAAATCTGGAATTGTTCGTGACAAAATCAAGACACTCCAAGAAGACCTAGCAAAAAGAAGACGCGACCTCGCTGAAAATTCACTGTGGCACAGCCTGGGTGGGATTCTCCCCTACCTCCTTCCTCTCCTTAGACCCCTTGCTGCCGTACTCCTCATTCTATCCTTTGCCCCTTGGGTGTTTAGACGTATCACCACCCTAGTCAAGGACCAGATAAACTCACTGCTAGGAAAACCCATTCAAATCCATTATCATCAGCTAGAGATGCACGACCAGGGCTTTGGCAATGACTCCTATACAGGTGTCGGCCCGCGGCTCCACTTATTCTCAGGTTCCCCTCCCACGGGAGCTGCGTGATACCATGAAGGCACGCACCCAAACCTCGACTCGGGTAGACACCGCTGGGTGACAGGCAAAGCACTGCAAGGGAAGACTCGCCACAAGCAAGAGTCCCTTCATGGTCCCTGTGAGACACGCCTCGCTTGCATAGGGGTGAATGCTCCACCAAAACCCCTCCCCACAAAAGAGCATCAAAAAAGGCAACATGGGGAGCAAGGCCTCTGTCTCCCCCAGCTGGTTAAAGTCTACTCCCAAAATAAAAACAAAAGGGCGGAGATGTTGGGAACCAAAGGATGGCCGCTATCTTAAGAGCACGTCACCATCTTAGGCTGATGCAACAATCAGTATTGGTTTCCTCAGACCCAGACCTAGATCACATGGGCTGAAGGGACTTTCCATCAAAGTACGCCCATCAGCAAAGTCTAGCCAATCAGTAAGACCCACGACTCCACCGAGCTTCTTCAGCAACGCCCCTCAGCCAACCAGTACATATACCCGCAATCCTCAAATAAAAATTTGCAGCTTGATCAGAATCCTATCTTGCTGTCATTCTTCACGCCTCCTGTCCCTCTCACTCCTTCACTAACAGGTCTACCCCAGTTGACTGCCCCGCTGGCCGGGGCATTCCATGCTCATTTTGCAGATTAAGAAATTGAGAGTCAAGAAGGGGAACACTAGTGCACTGTTGGTGGGAATGAAGACTGGTGCAGCCACTGTGGAAAACAGTATAAAATTTCCTCAGAAAAATAAAAATGGAACTGCCTTTTGACCCAGCAATTCCACTGCTGAGAGTATACCCTAAGAGCCCTGAAACACCAATCTAAAAGAACCTATGCACTCCCATGTTCATAGCAGCACAATTTACAATAGCCAAATGCTGGAAGCAACCTAAGTGCCCATCAGTAAATGAATAGATCAAAAAACTATGGTACACTTACACAATGAAATACTATACAGCAGAAAGAAAGAAGGAGCTCCTACCCTTCGCGACAACATGGATGGATCTGGAGAGCATTATGCTAAGTGAAATAAGCTAGTCAGCAAGGGACAAATACCATATGATCTCATCTATAAGTGGAACCTAATTAACAAAACAAACAAGCAAGCAAAGTATAACCAGAGACACTGAAATGAAGAACAAACTGATAGTAACCAGAGGGGAGGTGGGAGGGGATAATGGGGACAAAGGGGGGAAGGGTTGTCAGGAACATGTATAAAGAACACATAGACAAAGCCAAAGGGGGGTAGGATAGATGTTGGGAGGTGGAGATGTCTGGAGTAGTGGGGGAAAAATGGAGACAATTATACTTGAACAATAAAAATTAAAAATAAAAATAATAAAAAATATAAAAATAAAAGAAGGGGAACAGGACTTGCCAGGACCTCAGTTGCTTAGTGTCAGATATAGCCTCAATCTCAGGAATGCTGAGTCACTTCTGCACCCAGGATCTCACCTGGGATCACCACATGTCCAAAAGATGGTCCTTGTAGCCAAGAACAATGTTGGCAGCTTTGCAGAGCATCCTCTCTTAGTGTACAACTTTTCACTGTACCCAAAGTTGAGAAACCAGTTGTGCATCATGAGCATTCAGTGCTTTACCTTCCACCACTTGTCAGGCTGTTGCACTTCCAGAGCCTCTCTGCATTCCAGGGAGGAGAAAAACATGGGGTTCATGAGCTTCAAGAAGCCAGAAGCTGTGAGGGGTTAAGGAATAGGTCTGAATAATTCAACTAGTGAATCCAAGACTTCCAACATATTCTCTACCCACCCTTTGACAATTCTGTCACTGATGCCAGAAAGCTAGCTCTTGGCTCACTCTGTGGTAAGTGGGTACTGTACCTGGTCTGGGCCTCTTAATGGGCTGAGAAGCTCAGGGGAGGGCTTGCTAAACTCACTCTCCTGGGATAGGGAAGCAGAATGAGTGATACATTCCCCCTGGTGTGACTACATGTCTAATTCCTTCTCAGGGCCTTCTTAAGCCTTTGGCCTCAATTATATTCCACAACCATCAAGTGACACAAATTAATTATCTTCTCAGAAAAGAAGAGCTTTTTTATCTGTTGGAAAGTAGTCACCTTCTCATTTCAAGATTGGCCTCATAAATTCCAAGGAAGGATAGAGAAGATAGCTGCCAGTAGGTGGGAAGGAGAGGGAGAAAGACAAGAAAGAAGGGGGAAAAGACAGGCAGAGAGGGAGAGAAGGAAGAGAGGAGCAGGGCAAAGCATGTAAGTTACTGCAATGCTAAAGACATTATGAAAGAAGAATTTGAGATACAATTCAGGTAAAAAGGAAGATGGATATGTCAGGGAAGGCTGTAATGTTTAAGCTAAGTGTTAAATTATTGAGAAAATGCAAGCTCCATGAGGAAAGGAAATATCTTTGTTTAGTTCACCATTGTGTCCCCAGTGACTATCAATGATTGGCACACAGTAGATGCTCAATAAATATACATCTGTTGAATGGATAAATTAATCAGTAGATGTTGGCCAAGCAAATGGAGCAGAAAAACCTGTTCCAGGAAGAGACAGCAATGTAAGTAGAGCTAGTTGGCATGACCAGCAGTTCTCCATGATCAGAGCACTGTGTGTGTGTTGGGGAATGGAGAGGCAGGCACAGACAGAGGATCTGGCCGGTCTGTGCTGAGGATTCTTAATCATAATAAATTAAGGACAAATTCCTTTTATATATAAAATCTCATTTCATCCTCACAGTTACTCTGTAAAGGATACAAAGAGGCTCACAAGGCTTA
Organism: Micronycteris hirsuta; assembly: GCA_004026765.1. NCBI lineage: Eukaryota > Metazoa > Chordata > Mammalia > Chiroptera > Phyllostomidae > Micronycteris > Micronycteris hirsuta. The sequence continues at coordinate 3,164 of PVJI01017989.1, forward strand.
CAGGATCACAGAGCAGGAGCTGGAACTGATTCTGAACCCAAATCCTGTGATCTTTCCATGACAGGTACTGAATCTGCACAGGGATGACTCATACACCTTAGCCTGGCTTGAGAACATGGACATGGGTTTTCCTGGCAAATAAAGATGGCAAATATACTAAAAAGAAATTCATATGATTAATTTTAAAGGCTAGGAGGTAGTCATTTATTTCATCAGACACTCTTTCCAATTCCCCTTGCCCCTGTGACTACTCTCATTTGCTCAAGGGTAATTTATCCAAGGGTAGCTATAGACAAGGGGATGGGAGCTTTTGTCATTCCCCTTGTTGCCCCAGGCTAAGGGGAAACAGAAATACCCTCCCTCCTTAAGCTCACAGAGAAGCTCCAAAGACAGGGCACTTAAGTGGGATGACCCAGCAGAAAGTGTCTTGAAGACAAGATGCATTAGGCATAGAAGACACAATCTCTGGCTTCCAGAGGCCTGTACCCACTGTTACAGAGTAGGGCGGGGACATCCAATGATATCCCAACCCCACACTAGATTCGTTATGCTCGCAGCCAATGGAAAGACATCTCTCAATGCCAGAGACTGGTGAAAAGGAAAGGAATTATTTATTTACAAGTTATACAGGCTTGGAGTAATGATTTAAGGTCTCCTTTAAAATATTAGAGTTCTCTAGAATACCCACAAACACACACAGTCCTTTCTTCTTCCCTTTGCCCAGTGCAGGGTACCATATCTCAGGAAAAGAAGTAGAAGTCTGTGATTCAGGCAGCCCCTCAGTTCCGACACAATCCACTGTGTCACCATCATGATCTCCAGTTAATCCAAAACCATGTGGCACCTTCTCATGGCTCACCTGCAAGAGTACTTTCACCCCTTTTCTTCCAGGCAAAGTCTCTCCTGCTTCCTAGGCCACGTAGCAAAAGGAGCCACTTAAAGCCACGTGGTCCTCTCTCTGTCTCTCAGGCTGAGGGGTCCCCACTCCTCCAAAGCCTCGTGGTCCAGACCCCGTTATTTATGGCTGCCATGTCTCTCCTGCATCCTTCCGAACTGCTAAGAGAGAGCTCTGCATCACTGCTACATCTTGCTTCCCAGCTACACCTTGTGTGAGTCACTTCCATCCCCCTGGCTCAAAGCATGGCCAGAGCTATTTAACATATCTATGAAACCAGTTAAATGTTATAGATATGCTAAATGACCATGCCAGAGGTTAGCTGAAAAGCTGCTGCTATATAAAACAGCTCTGAATGGCCCTGCTCCAAGAGTCCCATCCCCCCCCCCCCCCAGTTCAGACTTGTGGGGGTGAGGACATCCTATATATTTTTTTCTAATATTTCTTTCTAATATTTCCTGGACACTGTGAGTTCTGGACCCCATTACAAATCCTTATTTGGGCCCATTTCTTGGCTGCACCCTGTTACACCCACACGAGGCAGGAGGCCAAGTGGTGCCAGGGGAGTGGATGTCTTGGGAAGAAATTGTTCTTCACACGTGCTTCCTGCTTGGGCTTGGGAGGCAGCGTCAAAGAAAGGCTGCAAAGCCGTACAAACCCAGCTCCATCCTGAACCTCCCACATGCTTGATAATGAACTCAGCTATTATAATAATGCCAAATGCATATAGAGAGCTATACAGTTTAATACATAGTCTCATCTGAGCCACATAATACTGGGAGATAGGGCGGAAGCAAGCACTTGTTGCAAATCCCATTTTCTAGATGAGGAAAATTGAAGATCAGAGAGAGATTTGGCTAAAGTCACCCTGAAAGCATTAGATCTGAGGCTTCCACACTCCAGATCTCATGGCCTCCTACTCTGCTACATTGAACAGGAAAGGTAAGAGTTCCCTGAGCAGTACCAGCGAGGAATCTTAGCAAGAATCAGAAAAAGCTGGGGTGTGGATTTTAGATCCCAAAGGTCATGTGCCAAGGGGCCTGGGGAAGGGAAACAAGAGCCTCATTAACATAGAGGTGGGGACCCCAGGACTCCTGGGCTGCTTTTCCCAGCTTCCCTCATCCTTTGCCCACTGCCCTTCTCTCTTAGGTTGCTGCCTAATTATAGAGCTGTTGATGCAAATTATTCTAATAACTGGTGCTAATTTATACACATTTACATATAATTTGCAATTCATTTGCTGCCCACATTTAGTCAAACTTCACTAATTCAGACCAAAGTGGGTAAGCCTACTCTGAAATGAAGAATGTAAATAATAAAATAATTCAATAGTTTATCACAGGAGAGTCTTTAAAATCAAGCATGCAAAGTAAAAATAGGCATTGTCAAAACTCTCCTTAAAAATCTCCAAAACATGGGCTCTCAGCTGTTCAAAAGCCAAAAATGAATTTCTTATTTCTCTTTGAATTAAAGCTATGACAGAGAAAACAAAATCTCTCTCTCTTTCTCTTTCTCTCTCCCTCCCTCTTTCTCCTTTCTTCCCTCCTTCTCTTTCTATGATGGAATTCAGGAAGTTAAATTTTAATTATGTGATGTGATTCCACCTACTAACTCAGTTTGAAATAGTAAAATTTTCCTAGTGCAAAATTCTCAATCCCTCAAAACATGTAGATGGGAATTACTTAACTAAGATGGGAGAAATCATATGGTAAATTGGACTTAGATATATGTGGACCCTGTAGTTAGTGAACATGATTTAGGGAACCCAAACGTGACAGCTGGGTTTGTGGGGTGTACACTGGATGGCAACTTTAGAAAAAGAAGTATTGCTTTAAAAACAATAAGCACAGCCCTTGCTGGGTGGCTCAGTTGGTTGGAGCATTATGCCATGCACCAAAATGTTGCAGGTTCAGTCCCCAGTCAAGGCACATACCTAAGTTTCAGGTTCAGTCCCAGGTCGGGGCATGTATGGGAGGAAACCAATCAATGTTTCTATCTCACATCATTCTCTCTCTCTCTCTGTCTCATCTTCTCTCTCTAAAATCAATAAATATATCCTTGGGTGAGGTTTAAAAAATAAAACAATAAGTACACACACAAATAAGGTATATTTCTCTTAGGTTGAGTACCCTAGAAGCAGTCCCTGAGTAGGGGTTCTTGCTCCAGTGACTTATTGGTGGAAACCACTCTTGGGCATGAAGCAAGTGGGAGAGGGCAGGAGAGGCAGGGGAGCTAGGAGCTAAGTGGAAATGTAGTCTCAGACGGGAAGTAGGTTCAGATGACCCCATGGGGAAGCTCTAATCTAGAGCACTATGCACCAGTGTTAGTGCCACCTGAGGACCTCTGTTCCCCTGTGCCAGTCGTTCATTGGCTGACACCAGCCCCCAGAGAAGGGGGCAGTCACCTTCAGGTCAGGTGGCCAACACTCACAGCAGGTAAAGTGTGTCTGGATTGGGCTCCAACAGTATCTACTGCAGTCTACCTGTGCACAGTTCTGATCCACTCTTTCCATTAATTTCTTCCATCCAGACACAAAGTCTCCAGGAATCTGATAGGTCACAATTTCCTGGGAAACATACAAAATGAGGGTTAATAGAATGATCCACAGCCTTGCTACTTGTTCCTAAGGCCATGGCTGCTACTCTTTATCTTTTGCCTTCACCACGCCTTCTAGATTCTTACATTAAACTAGCACCTTTTTTTGGTTAAGTGACTTGCCTGGTGGACTGACTTAGTTTATTCTATCCAACCTAGGGGCATTTCAATGTCACCTGATAAATGGGTTGTGGAAGAATTTACAAGTATGAAGTATACTGCCTCTAAAACCCAAGAAGCCTGCTGGGTGATAGCAATAACTTGTCTTGAGGAGAGATTCTCCCTCGGCCATTAGTCCCCCTAAAACTTCAGTGATGTGACGGAATCCTAAGTCTCTAGGCTTTATCACCAACCCTCTCCAAAGTATGTATCTTTCCAGGGCACCCAGAGTATTTGTCACTTATTCTCACTGGGTCAAGTTAACATGATGGCAGAAGTGTAGTTGGCCATTCTGATATTTTATAGAATGTTCAGATGGTGTCAGATATTTTGAACTGTATTATGAACAGAGAATCCACATTCTCCCTGAAACAAAATGGTGAATATATCCTGTTGCCTGTTCCATATGAATGATAACTGCTTTTGATCCTTCTGGCTTATGGGCATGAAAAAAAATGCATTTTTTAGATCAATAGCTGCATACCATTTACCAAGGCCATGATAGTCCACTCTAGTAAACATAGAATATATGATACAGTAGCTACAATTGGAACTACTACTTGATCAAACTTGCAGTAGTCCACTATTACCTGCCATGATCCACCTGAATTTTTCAGGAGCCAGATTAGTAAATTACATGGGGCTATGAAAAGGAACCACCGCCTCTGTATTCTTCAATTCACTTAGGCTAATCTTTGTCATCTTCCCTGGAATGTGCTATTGTTTTTGATTTACTATCCTGGTGAAGGGAAGAACTTAAGAGTTCTATTGGCTTTTCTACTCAGTAGTCTTTGCTTTATATGTCAAAGAACAAACTAAAGGTTATATCTTCTGCAAATTATGTCGATTCTAGTTATATTTTAGCAACCAGAGAAATTATCATCAGGTGGATATTTTGAGATACTCTTGGGCTAGAACTCCACTTATTATCTGGCCCCCTCTAGTCTAATAGGAGTATTATAATTATGATCTGTATCCCTAGGTACCAGTGTCAACTCAGACCTCGTTTCCAACAGACCTCTCAAGGCTCTGTGTTTTCCTTTTCCCCAGTGCCTGTTATGTAAGGAAATAAAAATAGGTCCTTTGGGGGAAGAACTGGAGGAACCGTTACTGTATACAGTACACTACTGAATAAACTTATCACAGCGTTGCAAAGACCATCTTCCTGAGAACTTGACCTGTCCTGTAGTTAATGCATTCTGGGTTTCAGAACTGGCTCAGTTTTAGAAACTAAGCAAAGGATCATGACTTTCTCTTGTTGCCTCTAAGAACACCATGATCTATGAACAATTTCTGGGAACCTCTGCAGGCCAAGCTCTCCTGACTGCCATTCCAACCTATTTACCACTATGGTAATTATGCTCACCTTGCCTCCGATAATTAGGTACCACCACCTGGCCGCTGCTGCTCTGGGACATCCCCATTTCCAACAGGGAGCTGAGTTCTGAAAAAGGATCTCCATCATTCCTACACCTGGACCCCTGGTGATGTCAGTGTCCCTTACCACCATAGTAATCAGAGTGTTATCCAGGCCCCACTGAGGAGCATGGTTAGTTGGTGAATTGTCCAGATAATATAACAGACCCACTCTAGTATGTCTACTTCTCTGAGCCTTTGATCTCTTTCTACCCAGTTTACCATGGCGATTCTGGCAACTCTTTTGTCTCATGTGGGCCATTGCTTTAGCCATGTTCCCAAGAACCATCTCAACAGTGTATTAGAACCAAAACACAGGGTCCTTGCCAGTACATTATACCCTGTGTCCTGGGACCATGCTCTGCATTGGAAAACTGTCCCCAACCAGCTTTGCATTCTGGCCCCTTTCCCTTCCAAGCCCTTCTGGATCCTCTCCTGTATCCTGCCACTGTGTTATAGCCAAGTCCTGTAGCTCTGGATATAATCTTCTGATCCCTTAGCAGGCCCTGCACTTTCCCAGTCTGGGTATGCTGAGATTTGACCCTAATCTGTGATTCTGGTGGCCAGAAAGGGAGGTAGTGGCAGATCTGAGAAGGGCAGGCATTGTCTTTAAGGCCTTCATTTGAAGTCTCTTCATCATCTTCAAGTAAGTACAGTCCTCTGTCTTTTAACAAGGTGGGTAGTCCATTTGTGCATGCCCAATGGACAGGGAATTCTGGGGAATCAGTTGTCAAGTACATCTATCCCGATATTCCCATCCCAAGTATCAGGGCCCTGCTTTCTGCATAGGTGACCCACCTAGTCTGAGAATTCAGTCTGCTTTGAAGTTTTGTCATTCCTACAGTTAAGTCCTGTGCTTGGATTTTTAGCTGTCTGCTGCTGGCTATAGAAATGGAAGGTCTCTTCAAATGCTGATTTTGTTTTAAATTGTTAATTAATAAAATTGAGCCTGTCATTTTCTCTCTTTAACAAATCACTGGTACTTAGCAAAAACAACCTAATTCTACAGTTTTTATGGTTGTTATTTCCCTGTAACTTGTATTGTTGTTTGACCTGTGCCTCCCCAGAATTCATATGTTAAAGGCCTAATGCAAACATGACTGTGTTTGGAGACAGAACCTTGAAGAAGTATTTCAGACTAAATGAAGTCATTGGGGTGGGGTCCTAATTCAATGTGATTTATATCTTTATGAGAAGAGAGAGAGAGACTAAGGATGCACATGCACAGAGAAAAGGTCATGTGAAGACACAGCAGAAAGGGAGCCACCTACAAGCCAAAAAAAATGGCCCCAAGAGAAATCGAATCTGTGATAACTTTGATCTTGGACTTTCAGTTTGCAGAACTGTGAGAAAATAAATTTCTGAGGTTTAAGCCACCAAGTCTGTGGTGTTTTTTTAGGGCAGCCTGAGCAGGCCAATACATCTCCCAAATTCACATCCCCTTTCCAGTTCACCTAAGTAAAGATCTTAGCAATCACACTGCCACAGCTTGCAAGAGACTATCAATACTCCACCTACCACCAGCAATGAGATCTTTATTGCAATCCAATTCTAGAATCCCTACTTATTGCCTGCCTTTGTTTTTTGTTTATCTGCATTTTTTAGGACCACTCTTTATACCAAATGCCTTAAGTTACCAAAGAGCAAAGCCTAAGAAGAGGACTTTCATTCAAGTTATGTATTTATTAGAAAAATATATTCAGGAGAGGGGCATTGAGGGAAGCAAAATAGGGTGAAGAGAAAAAATAAGCAGGAATGTGCCCTTGGCTCAAAACTAGCTGCAGTTTTTTCTAAAGGGAGGCTGCAAATTTTACTACAAGGTTTGTCCTACCTTGAGGCAAGAGGGCTGCTCTTTTACCCCTGTGCCATTCAGTCAATGGCTAAGGTCAGCCACTGGGGAGGAGGAGGTGGGTGTACAGCCTCCAGGATGAAGCAGCTCCTGTTTGGGCAAAGGAAAATTCTCCAGACTAGGGTACAGTTTGAACTGTTATGAGCCAATAGTTACAACAGGTGGGAGATGGTGCACCAGCCAGAAAAGGGGACCTGGATAGGGTGGCAACAGGAAAGAAAGAAAGAAAAAGAAAGAAAGAAAGAAAGAAAGAAAGAAAGAAAGAAAGAAAGAAAGAAAGAAAGAAAGAAAGAAAGAAAGGAAGGAAGAAAGAAAGAAAGAAAGAAAGAAAGAAAGAGAGGGGGGAGGGAAAGAAAGAAAGAGGGAGGGAGGAAGGAGAAAGGAAGGAAGGAAGGAAGGAAGGAAGGAAGAAACATGGTTGATAGAGAGATTGTAGGTAGGTAGGTAATGGTTGTAACGTTTAACAGGGCATAAGAAGTCTGTAAAGAATTAAATCAACGTATCTCTGCTAGATGAAAAAAACATAAATGGCCTCATTGCAACATGCCTCTTCTTTGGGCAACACACTCCTGCACACCAATAATGGTATGGCCAGAAAGGATACTACAGGAACACAAAGGAGGTTCGCTGTTACAGGCTGAGTTGCCCAGCAATCAGACCGTGAGGTGGGGATGAGCATGCAGGAAGTTTATTAGGGAGTACTCGGGATCAACATCTATAGGAAAGGGAAGTCAGCAAGACAGGGAAGAGGGAAGACCTGGGCTGAAATGCAGTCTTATTAAATGTCGCAGCCAGCAGCACAAGAAGCCAAAGCTAGAATGGCATCTCAGAGCTGTGCTAAGCTGGAATGAAGGGCCCAGGACTTGACGTCTTTGCATGGGCCAATCATTGGCATGTCCCAGGAAAAGGGCACGACTTTGGACAAGACGACTCTCTTCATTGAGGGTAATTTCTAAGGAGGGTTAACAGGTGAGGGCCATCTGCTGACAACTCTCCCAGCAGCTAGCAGAGCAAGTCCTTTCAAAGATTCTGGACTGCAAAGCAGAGTCTATTATAATCACCTAAGCTAGTCTAAAGGAGAGTGAAGCCTTCCATGATGACGTGGCATAGAGCTGCATCTTGCAGGAGAGTTAGGAATTAGGTTTTGGGCTAGGGACAGCCCTGCTCTGTTCTTCAGTGCCAGATTGGGAAGTATTCAATTAGGCTGTTTTATACTGAAGACTCTTTGGGAAAGAAACAATTAGGAACCAAGAGCTAGGTTACCCATTCTCTCTCTTTTGTTTTCCTTTTTAAAAACAAGCTGAAAAAATATACCTTAATTAACCTGTTTTTTATTTGGAAAATAGCAGCAGAGTTTCTGAGCATGTCAGCTTGCTTGAAGATGAAATGGAAGAGAGCTTGTCAAACATCTCCCTACAAGGTCAGGAAGGAAAATTGGCAGGTGAAAGGTTGGGAGGAGGGCTGCTCAGACTCAAGAAACTATCTGCAAGTCTCTAATTGGGCTGCTAAATGTGCTGGGGCAAAGAAATGTGAATAAACAGTTGTGCAGCAAGGGGACTATGAGGCCACAGGAAAGGTACAACCAAGACCCCCTACAAAGCAAGGGCCTGAGAATCAGGTGAGGTTCCAGAGTGAGGCTGGGGCAGCCCACAGAAGCTGATGTCTATTGAACTCCCTATTTCAGGTTCAGGTCCAGGCATCATTCTTCCCTGCCCCCACCGCCACCACCATCAGCCTATCTGCTCCCTACTCATCTGTTCACTGCTGTGGGGGAACTGTTAGTGGGGGATGAGGGAAGATTACTGAACATGACATTCCCAAGAAGGAGGATGAGGAGGAAGATCAAAAAGAGCAAGCTCCTGGAGGATGTCCAGAGGGTAAGACTAAGGTCATGGAAGAAGGGAAGGGATGGGATGAATGTTGCTAGGAGCAGTCAAAGAAGGTCACTCATAGCTCTGGGGTGGAAGAGAAAGCTTAGGGTAGGAAACAGAGTAAGTGGAGATAAAAGGAAAAGCTTTCTTTTCCAGCTTATTCTCCACTCACTGTTTCTCCACTTTCTACTTCTCAACCCAGCTAGTTAGGTGGGCCATGCAAAGGAGCACCCCTTCATCCCAAACGCTACTGCTCCCCACTGTTGCCCTCTGGCCTCTACCTAAAGTGGGTTGCTAGAGGACAGCAGGTAAAGCTGTACATCCATTCAATTTCCATGCTTAATTCCACTGTCTTCCTCCTCCCTGGTCCTTTCAGTGAGAGAAATCTCTGTGAGCCAAGAGTGCAGTTCCCTGAACATTATAGTAGAGAAGCTCTGTCCAAGGGCTTGGTATCATTCATTCATCCCTCCTTTTATTATTTCTCAAACATTATTTAAGCACTTGGTATGCCAGGCATCCTGTTAGATATGAACACTGTACAACGCATACCCCTTTGAGCTCACATCTTGTGGGAGGGATAAGGCTGTAAGCCAGTATGCATATGGTACATGATATCACGCTATAAAGTGAATGGAGAAATTGCTTCTGCATGGGACGGGGGGAGAGGTTAAGGTTTGATAGAAGTTGCGTCTTTATGGGTTAAGTAGGCATTAACCAGGTATAAAGAAATTGAGAAAAGAGATCCCATGCAGCAGAACAACACATACAAAGATACAGAGGTGTGAAAATAAGTGCCATGTGTATGATCAGAAAATGGAGAATAATCTGGAAATGTCACAGCGTAGTCTGTACAGACAAGTGATAGAAAGTGATTGTAGAAGGCTGTAAATGTGAGCCTAATTGTTTTAGATGCTGTTTTAGTTTGCTAAAGCTGCCATAACAAAATATCAGCAGTTGGGTGTATTCAACAACAGAAATTTATTTTTCACAGTTCTGGAGTCTGGAAGCCCCAGCATGGTCAGTTTCTGGTGGTGCATCTCTTGATCTTTTATTGGCTATAGGTGACCACCTTCCACTGTGTCCTCACGTGGCCTTTCCCGTGCGTGTGTGTGTGTGTGTATGTGTGTGAAGAGAGACACAATAAGCTTTGTGAAGTCTCTTCTTAGAAAGGCACTAGTCTCATCATTAGAGTACAAGCCTCTTGACCTCATCAAATGTTAATTACCTCCCAAAGGCTCCACCTCCTAATACCTTCACAATGGGGATTAGGGCTTCAAAATGTGAATTTGGGGAGCACACATTCACTTTATAACAGTTGTAACAGGGCCTGGTGTCATTCATTCATTCATCCTTTTGTGCATTTATTAATTTCTCAAACTTAATTTAAGCACTTGGTGTGAAATTTTTTAGAAGACTTTTAGGAAGTGGTATAGTTAGATTTGAATTTTTAGAAATCCCAATCTTTTTGCAGAGGGAAAAATGAAGTGCAGGGTTAAGAATGAGACCAGAGACGTAAGTAAGGAGGCTATTGAAATAGAACAAAAGGTGATGAGCATTTGGCAGCAAAATGCAGAAGTGAAGGGATATTTATTTGTCAAATAAGCACAGACTAGGTTTTGAGAGATTCTGTGGCTATGCTCAAGGTGGGGGATGGGTAAGGATGATTGTAATATTGAAACTGCAGTAAGAGAGAGAGATGTGTTCAATTTGTGACCATTTCCTTTCCTTGTATTTATTATTATCATTTTTCTCCTCCCAGGAGATAAGGGTGTTGGGGACTTAGGAGCACAAATAGCATGGCATATTATGGTCTGCATTGTGGTCATATTAGATGACCTCTGATCTATAACTTCCCCTCTCAACTTTTTGCAAGACACGAAAAGCTGAGCTGGTCCTTTGGGAGTAGGAATGTAAAGTCCTCATAGAAATCACAGAGATAAATCAGAGCTGACATGTTCACTGCAGATTAGCAACCTCCACCCACTCCTTCACACCAGTACCCAGATCACTCATAATTACTTAATTGGGTGACCACAAATCCTGGTTCACCCAGGATAGTCACAGTTTATAGTTGTTCAAGCATAATTATGAATATAGTTGCTATCGCTCTGAAAAGTGCCCCAGTTTCGATGATAAAATATGTTTACCTTACACGTTAACTGCAACCTACTTTCCCTCTGAATCTAGATGCAATCCCGAAATTCTTCTCAACTCAGCCTACTTTCTAAGCAATGACTATAAATCTATCAGGTATTGAAGTCTACTTGCGACCTTTGTTGAAAGAAACAACATAGATCTGATATTAGCTGGACAATCTCAGGCATGCAATTTGTCCTCCTGGAGCCTCCATTTCTTCATGTGACCATTATAATGATAGTGTTACCTACCCACAGGGCTATGTGAACAGAAAGTGTGTTCCACTTTCTGTGCAGATGACCCACAGTGTGTGGCAGTGTGTGGGGATGTGCACGCATGGTGGCGTTTTTATGATTACTGAAGGGCAGCAACAGCTGGCATTGCAGTCTCAGGGGTCTTGGCATCTGCCTTGCTTGTGCTCTGGTAGGAGACCACAATCTTCCTCAGGAAAAAGGCTGCTGATGTCAGTTTTTCCTCCTGGAATTTAAACCTCTCCTCCCTGAATCCTCTCCTCCTTTGTAGACAAATAGTAAACTTCTCCAACCTCCTGCCCCTCAGATCAAGTCCATCAAGAAGCCAGGCTTCTCTTTGTACTACAGCAAACACACGTCTTGTTGATGCTCCCCTGGGATCCTCTGGCAACACACACAGATTTAAAGTTGTGAGTGCGTCTCATGCTTGAGGGTCTCATCTCAGTTCAAGGACATTAAGTTTCCAAGAAGATGGGAGTAAAGTAAAGAACACAAAGAAAGAGATTCTTAACAGACTTGAATGAGAAAACATCACAATCTCATCCAATTGTGGCAGCCAGCTCTAAAGAGAGATTAGAGGAAGAAACAATAGATCAGGAAGCCTGCATTCTGACCCAGCCATGAGCCAGATGCCTGACCTAAGCTGGTGCTACCTCTTTGACTTGTAATAGCAGGGAGCTAAGGGTGCAGGGTGTGGGTTGCTGAGCACGGGAGGCAGAAAAGCACACCTAACTGACTTATGGAGGACAAAAACAGGGTGTGGGGAAATTCCGCTAGAAAGATTTCTGCCTGGAGAAGGTGTAACCTGGCCAAATCGTAAAAACTCCAAGTGGATAAAGCTCATCACCTGACCTACATTTATCGGTAAGAGTCTAGGCATCAATTCTCCTTTTCAAATGAGCTACATTATTTGAAAAACAAACCATAAACTTAGCTAAAGGTGAGATGGTAGGCTGGGCTTCGGGAAGGAAGGATACAGTTTGTCTTCTGGGAGCTCCTGGAAGAAAGAAATATGAGGCAGCTGACTCCTGAGATTATGGTCTCCTCATGGATTCTGAAAGGACCTGGCCCAGAGCCTGGGTAGAAAACAGGCTGGATTTCACCAAACCAATTTCACCATCTGCGCTGCAGGCAGAGGGACCTAAAAGATGCCTGGGCCAGAAGAGAAGCCAGGGTGGGAGGCCAAGGTGAGCTTAGTGGTGCCTGATTTGGGAAAGCACCTGTTACTCTGAAGGAGTAAGGCCTGCAGGCTGGGCTTGTAAGTGAGGGGTAGATGGGAAAATCATTTTGTTGTGTCATCAGGAATTTGGGTTTCATCCTGATCCCCAGCTTTGCAAAATCATGAATATAATCTCACTACCTCTCCCAGGGGTGATCTGATGCCAGAGGCCTGGTTTACATTGAGCTCAGAGCATCTTGTTCACCTTTGTATCTTCTGGAGGTAAGCCCAGCACGTGCACGTACCAGGTCGATGATTCCAGCCCCGGCTGCTCATTAGAACAACTGGGGACACTTTATCAAAATATCGGTGCCTGGGGCTGCTTTCAGAGCCTCTGAATTAATTGGTCTGGGGAGGGGTCAGGGAGTTTTTTATGGATCCCCAGGTGATGTACAGTGGAGTCAAGGCTATCAACCCTTGCACCAGGTCATCTGTGAATGTGAGTTGAATGAATGAAAGGACCGATGAATGAATCAAAGAATGAAGGTGAATGCCAGCACTTGTTCACAGTGGCAGTGTCCCCTGTGGGACCACTGGCGCTGCCACTGGCGTGGTCTCGTGAATAAGTCTGCACAGGAGTCCAAATTATTTATCAGAAGGCTCTTTGGTGAATCCAGCATCAGCAAAGGGAAATTGTCTATGGCATTGTCTGCCACTATAGTTGGGTGTTAGACTATTCTTTCTGCCAACTTGTTTAGAATGCTGTTATACATATTTCTCCATTTCGTTCTCATAACAAACCAGGGCCATAAGCAGGATAGGTGTTTTTATCTATGTTTCATAAGTGAATAAAGTGACATATTCTTCACTCCCCAAAGAGATACGAATTGTTCCAAGTCACTCAATTCTGAAATGTGGAACCAAAAACCCTACACATTGGATTGGGCTAACCCAGAAGCTGAGATTTAGACTGGGAGTCTGACGTCTTCTTCCAGACATCTGTTCAACCCTGTTCCTCCTCACATAGACATACACATGGGCTGGGGCGACACAACCAGGCATGCAACTAGGCAGATATCAAATTCAAGAGGATCCCATCTCCTCCATTGTAACCTTGCAGCAATGATAAGGAAATGCAGAGCATGAGGGTTGAATCACAAATTTAATAAACATTTTCACCATTGCCTGGAGTCTGATTTCTATCAAGGCCCAATACCTTCTTAAATTAACTTGTTGAGTGACTGCAAACTTCTCTGAGAGCCCCATGGGAGACGATTTTCAATGCAGGTGAGCACATGCACAAACACAAGCCCTCCTGGGTGGGTGGCCCAGCTCCTCTTCTCTCTTTCTCTTGTCTATGCATACTCTCCTCACAATGTCATGATGTCTATGTAAATTGAATCCTTAATATCCTTCAGATAAATGGCTTCAGAAAGAACATGGGTACAATAGTCTGTCTCTGAGTTAACATGATAGGCTCTGCCTCCCAAACTGGCTCAGAGAAATGAGCAAGAAGGAAGGATCAGGCAAAATAATAAACCTGCTTACCTGCTCATTAGTTTAATCTCCCCTACCCCCTCTTCACCTTGTGGTTTCTCTGTCCATAAAATAGGTAACTTCGAAGTCCTAGATGAAAGGGAAAGTAGGTCTGGAAGCTTTAAGATTAAAGGAGAATTTTTTTTTAATCAGTCTTTGATTTTCTTCTTCCCTCTCTTTCCCATTCTCTCTTATTTTCTTCTTTTAATCTCAGAGGTGACTAAAGAGGTTTCTCATTTTGTCCTTGTCTCTGTTGGGATGGTCAACCCAAAGCCTCTCCTGGCAGAGAATACAGGCAACTTGAGGGACAAAGGTGCAGGTGGGGCAACACTGGAGTAAACTGCCCGCAGAATCACTGGGAAGCATTTGTTGTTTGGGTGATGTACAGGGAACCTCCTCCTCACAGCTCGTGTGGGACCCCTTCTTGCAGATTCCTGGGTACCCTCCTCTACCCCCTTTTGGGGCATCTCTAGTACTTAAAAGGCTTGAGATAAGGGAGAGAAGACCCTGATGCATCTGGCCTGCAGAATCTTAGGAGATTTCAGTGGTGTCATCATGTCTTTTCAGGCATGGGACCAAGACTCCAGATACTTACAACAGTGTTCAAATGTGTTTTACAGAAGTCACAAAGACCCCTCCTCAGGTCAACCACTCCCCCTCAATATAACTAACAAAGATGAGACAGCCTGCTGTTCTACTTTAGCTCTAATTCAGAGAGTTTGTTCTCAAACTTTGTCACTCCTCTTGGGAGCTCCTGGCCTCTCAGGTAGTGAGCACCTGTCTGTCAGTGCTCAATAACCAGGTCCTTATTTATTACTCATGCTCTAAAGCAGGGGTGTCCAACCTGTGGCCTGCAGGCCACATGCAGCCCAGGAGGGCTGTGAATACGGCCCAACACAAAATCATAAATTTACTTAAAACATTATGAGATTTTTTTGTGATCATGTCACGATGTATTTATGTGTGGCCCAAGACAACTCTTCTTCTTCCAGTATGGCCCAGAGATGCCAAAATTGTGGACATCCCTGCCTAAAGTATAACTTTTGCATACTCCCAAAGATCTAGCAAGAAGAAATCAGACAAGGTACATAGCTACTACATTCAACTGGCTTTGTGTGTGTTCCAATGGTAGAGGCTCTGGTTTATATAACAACTACAGCTTTTAAAATGTCTTCAGATAGGTGGTCTTATCCTTCACAGCAGAAATGCTGCCTTAGAACCCCTCTCACACAGCCCTCCAGGACATCACTACCAGTAATTGTGAATTCCAATCAGAGGTTAAATGTATGTATAATCTTTGAACCCTTAGCAACAAGGACAAAAACAAAGAGAGAATTTGGAAATTACCTCAAGAGGGGAACAAGAGCAAATGAGAAGGCACATTTGGGAGAAGCAGATAAAACAGATCACTGCTTCTTTTACGCTTAAGTACTCAGTACATTTGCCAAACAAAACATTTTAACTGTTTATTTTATACAATTGTTTACTATGTCGCTTAACTGTAAGTCCTTCGAGGGTGAGGTATTTTTTCTACCTACATCATTTAGCACAATATCAATACCAACAGACAAATATCAATATATATTAAAATTTAATGAATGAGTGACGGGATAAATGAATGAATAACCGATGGTCCTGAAAAAAACGATGACACCACTGACAGAAATAGACTGTAAAGAGCGAGGCCAGTATAACATGAAGCGGTGTTCAAACAAACAGGCCTTACATCAATACAAGAACTTCATAGAAGCTAAAAGCTTCTAAACTCTGCTTTGCAGGAGGTGAGGATGGCCAGGATAGAGATAGTCACCATTTATCTCAGGTCCATGTTATGCAAACCTCACCACAGCCTAGTGACACAGGAACAGTTATTATCCTCCTTTGACAGGTGAGAAAACAGAATCTTAAAGGAGTTATGTAACTTACCCAAGCAACCTGGGAAAAGGTCAGCTTTAAACCCAGGCTCACCTGACTCTGGAATCTCAATGCACTTACCGCCTCTCAAACAGCAAACTTCCATTCCCTGAACGTGTGTATCTGAGGAGCTCTGTGCCTTTAGCCTGACTCCTCACCCTGGTGTGTGCTGCTCTTGCACCCTAAGCAGCCCCTCCGCCCAGACTTCCTCTTTGAAGGCCAAATCACACCCAGGTGGAGCGGGCACTCCAAGTCCTTTTCAGGCTCACATGCTGGTGCTCTCCCAGACCTACTCCGGAGGAAAGAGGGTTGGAGAGGTGGCTGGTTTCTTCCTCCTCAGGCCTAAACCTCCATGCCTCTGGGGCCTGCTCCAGAATTACTTCCTCAGCCTCCTCATTGGACATGCAGATGGGCAAGGGTTAACTTTGCCCTAAGAAATGTTTGGCCCTTGCCTGGCTCTAGAGAGGTAACCTCTAAGCCCTTGGAATGTCTGCCCGATAAGAGTATCTTTCTTTACCTGGAGGCCTTGGGTCACTCTGTATCACCCTGACCTCTGTAAGGGCTGGAGACTAAGGTCCAACATGCAGATGCTCCATGCCTACATGACTGATCCCTAGAGCAAAAAAACTAGACACCAAGGCTCCAGTTTCTCTGACTGATGAGACTTTGTGCATGGTGCCACACATTGTTGCTGAGAGAAGTACGTGTTGTTTGGATGACTTCACTGGGAGAGACCATTGGAAGTTCATGGCTGGACTCTCCTGGACCCTGCCTGTGTACCTTATCCTGTCGCAGATTGTCATCTGTATCTTTTGGCTGTAAGAAACTATAACCGTGAATACAATAAGGTTTCCTTTCCCAAAGTTTTGTGAGTCTTTCTAGGAAATTATTGAACCTGAGAATGGTCCTGGGGACTCCTGAACAGCACTTCTGTTGATGCCTTGCTCCTGCCTGTTCCTCTCTTCACCTTTTGTTTCATATCTGGGCCTGGCTCTCTACATGTTCCCTTTAGACCTTATAGTCTCCAGGTTTTCATTGTTCAGGGATAGCAAATGCAGCACCCAGGATTCATCTGCAGCCAGCCTGTGATTTGTTCTTGCTCCTATAGGACCACAGCCTAGGTTGGAGTACTTAGCTCTTTCCTCCCCAGAGAAGAGAGGGCAGACAGTGTCCCCACTGCAGATGAACGACTGCTTGGTGGAGGTTCCATAGGGGCCATAGTGGAAGGGACAAGAGATAAACCAGATAACCTTTAAGCTTTTCTTGAACCCTAAAGTACTGGTTGTTAGATTCATCCACTTGGTTTGGATGCTTTCAGTTTGAAGCAATGACAGGATTTTCAAGTGGAAATGTCCTTGCGAATGCCCACAGAGAGGGCTAGGTAGGCAGATGTGGGTGAGAGATGACAATGTTCTCAGGACTGTACCCTGCTTGGGAGTGGGGAGGCAAATGGGAAGCTCAGACTACAGGCGGAGGCAGACTTGGATGTGGGAGCCCAAGAAACCAGTGGTCAGGCTGCTTTCGAAAGCTTTGCTCTGGTTTTCCAGAACTTGCTGGGGAAGTCTCCTCTATCTTCTCTGCCAACTTCTCCTCCCCACCTGGCACCAAAGGGCCTTGCCTGCGAGTCACAGCTATGAAAGCCATGCAAGGATGCTAATTGCTGTATCTGACCTCCCTTCAGATAACAAGAGAATCGCTCTCCCTAATTAGCCCTGCTGCTGGTAGACCAGCAAAGCCAAATGTTTATTATGGGATGAATGCACTTACTGTAAATTTTGACATGTGCTGTGAAAAGATGTTGGATAAATAAGACTTCAGAGGCATGGGTTGTTTAAATAATGAATACTCACTGCTGTGGGTGATAAGGGTGGAGGGGAGCAAGACAAAAAAGAAGCAAAGAATCCCAGAGCAGTGCTCAGAACTCAGGAGCAGATCAGGCTGGTCAGGAGAGAAGCAGGGGGAGGCATCCTGGGGATGAGGGCAAGAAGGCTAGGGAAGGAAGAGAAAGTGTGCTGGCCGTCTTCAGTCACCCACTGGAACCTCAGTGCTCCGTCTTTCTTGAGTAAACGCTCTCCATATCCTCCACCCACTCATGCCTATTCATAGCCCCTTGGAAAGGGTTCTTGGGAAACAATGATAAATGGTTTGTAAAACAAAGACAGAGGAAGGGTCAGAGGGAAAGTATCTTTCCCCTATGGACTCCAAAGCCAGGGCCTCCATGGACAGGCCTTGCATTGATTGTTGTTGATGTCTTGTTTATTCCCAGTGAGGGGGAAGCTGAGTACTTGGAAGCCTGATCATGTGCCTGAGCTTCCTAGGTGGGCCAAGAAATGCAGAGGGAAACATCCCGCCCAGTCAGGAATCCCAAGCCCGGGACAATCTAAGGCATTTAGGGAGGGAATGCTGGTTTTATGGGTTAATTTTAATCTCTGCAGGCCTAGTCCACATACTATGAAAGAAAGATACATATTTCTCCATTAGAAGAGGACCCTCCCACTTTATCCCAGAGGGCTCAGGCCCAGTGGGCTAATCCACAAGTAAGTTTCACAATAATTGCTAACTCTGTTTCTTACAGTTCATTGGATTCCAACTGACCAAGGAGAGAGACATCTTCTCATCTCAGTGGATGGGGATTACTGGACAAGCTTACGTAGGGTCAGGGAGGCAGAGGGGCTATGAGTAATTACAGACATCGGGCCCCATAGAGCCCATGTTTGTTTCAGACACACAGCTCAGCCCTGGACCCCCACTTGTCAAGTCCCCACCTCAGCCTCTGGGCCTCTGCAAATTGGATCATTCACTACGCCCATCTCTGCTTCTCTTTCTTTTAATTTCCTATTAAATGAATCTCACTGTAGGTCCTAAACATGAACTCAAAGGATCTTTTTGCAGCACTCAAAAGAATTTGCCTTTCATCTATTGGTGGGTCTTGGAGAACCACTGAGGGTGTGCCAATAAGGGCAGACATATGAGGTCGGTAGTTCAGAGAGGTATGTCAGTAGCAGTGAGGCAGGTGAGCCAGCGAGGGTGATCCTGGAGACAGAATTGCCCTTTAAGAAGCTGCTGCAATTGGGCCAGCCTGAGGCTCTACATTTAGCATGTGCATTAGTCAGGACACTCTAGGTATACTGATGTAGTAAACAAGCCCAGATATCAGTGTCTTACAAACAACAGAGTTATATTCCCTGGTTTGTTCACTAGCTCTTTCTTCCTTGTAATTTTTATTTCATTATTTTCCTCTCCTCGTTCTGAGTAACTTCCAAATGTCATTCTCTCTTTAGTTTTTCACCTCCACACAGCCCTCCTGTTCTTTGTCTCCCTCCCCCAGGCAGGCTCTTTCTCTGTGAAGGGCTCTTTTTTCCTTCTCCCATGGAGCACACTGACCTTTCCTCTTCTCCTTAGGACAAAGCCCAGCCTGGCATGCTCCTAACAGGAATTGGCCCACTCAGAATACCTATCCCATATTGGTCTGTGGAGGCCTCTGCTCCACTTAGTGACTCGGGACCCAGGCTTTGGAATTTGTTGTGGTAGGGAGGAGACAGCTGAAGGGCCTATTCATTGGCTCTTCTGTGCTTCAGCTCATTGACCAGATCTAGTTACCTAGCTCTGCCTGAACCAAGAAGGTTGGGACATGTGAACAATGTTTGAGGGAAAGCGCTGTTTATGCCTCAGATAGTGTCAGAGTCAGAAATTGGCTTTCCTGGTTATGTCTTTCAGCCTTATATCCCCTCCTTTCACACACCAGCACAAGCATAGAGATTCATAGACCTAAATGGTGTCAGATCTAGACATACTCTCAATTTACAAATGGGGAAACTGAGGCCAGGAGAGGTCTTGTGATGGCTCAGGTCACACAGGCAGCCTCCTGCGTGGCCTCATCAGCTGCCGTCCAGCACAGCCAACCCCCTTGCTCTTCCCGGTTTGTTCACTGGCTCCTTCTCCCTTGTAATTTCTATTTCATTATTCTCCTCCCTTCGTTCTGAGGAACTTCCAAATGTCATTCTCTCTTTAGTTTTTCACCTCCACACAGCCCTCCTGTTCTTTGTCTCCCTCCCTCAGGCAGGCTCTTTCTCTGTGAAGGGCTCTTTTTTCCTCCTCCCATGGAGCACATTGACCTTTCCTCTTCTCTGTAGGACAAAGCCCAGCCTGGCATGGTCCTGACAGGAATTGGCTCAGGAAGTTCCCGTAATTGCTTCATCCTTATTATTGAGTCTATGAAGCCAGTCTTGGCCAGGAAGCCCCCCTCCCTTTTGCCTGCTCACTTGCTAGAATCAGGCTGCAGATGGGCTGCTAACGAGGTGACCAATTAACAAACACTAAATAACCCCAAAAGGGTATTTTTCTCCCTGGCCTGATTTTCAGGACCCTTTGTTCCTCCTTGGGAATCTGTCCTCTGTGACAGGACCACAATAGGACTGTTCCCAAGCCTGACCCTGTGAGAAGCTGACTCACTCAATCCAAGGTCACAAGACCCCATTACCCAACTCTTTTGCTTTGCAGGGCATGGGAACAAGGAGGGTTCCTGCCTCTCAGGAATCACAGTGCAACTATCTCACATTATTGACCGTATTCCATGTGTTATATAACCCTCATGCAACCTTCCATTCACTCATTTTGTCAAACAAAACTTCTTGTGTGCACATGCTATAATGGGCAGACCTGACCCAAGATCTGGGCAACATGGCCTGTTCCTGAAGGCCCTGTGCTTTGTAGCACATTTTTGTGAATGTTTTGTCTTTCTCTGGTGCCTGGCACTGGCTGGAACTGGACATGAGGAAATCCTGAGCCCCATGTGAGCCCCATGCCTGTTTCTCCTCTTCACAGCAAACTCTTACTCTCTACCCCTCCTCCCCACCCCACTTCTAGACACACACACACACACACACAGGGTTGACCAGATGCTGTGAGGTGCCTCACACTTATGGAATCACTCCCTCTAGCCATAGGAGTATGTCTTTCATTGAGTCCCCTGAGAGTGACCTACTAAAATGTGCTGACACACTGACTTTGTGACTTTGACTTTGTGACTTGATTATACAGAGGCCCCACAAAAAAATTAAAAAAACAAAAACAAAGCCCAGGTATCAATATACCCTAGGGGTGGCCCTGCCCTAGATACATGATAATGAGGAAAATGGATAATTCTTGCCCCATGGCAGTTATAGTCACATAAACCTTAGTCAAAAGAGGACCAGAAAGAAGATATAAGGTATTTCAGACTCCACACAGGAATCTGACCTACTGTGTAAGGTAGGTGCTATTATCAGTTCCACTTTACAGATGAGAAAACCGAGGCACAGAGATGTTGGGTTCCTGTCCGATGGCATACTCCTACTAGAAACTTGCTCACCTGGGAACCCATTGAGCATAGAACTTCCCCCATCTGCTCTGCCTGAAGGAGGAATACTCTGGTATAGAAGAGGAGAATGCTAATTGTGAGGATAATTTTGGTAGCAAGTGAGGAAAAAAACAGTAAAATACTGACTCAAGGGAAAAAAGTGCAGGATTGATTGGCTCTTAAGGGGTTCATAAGTGTTTATCCTTAGGCATGGCTGGATCCAGGTGCTCAGATGATATCACAAGATTCATTCTCTCCTTTCTCTTCACTATCCTTTTTTTAAATGATAGTATAACTTACATAGATTAAAGTATACAGATCATAGTGTACACTTCAGTAAATTTCTACATACAAAATCACAACTCAGATCAAGATAATAGAAAGTCTAGTGCCCCATAAGTCTTCTTTTCCCTCACTATAGTCCATAGTCCATAACCTCTTCAGTGTCACCACTGTGCTGACTTCTATCACCACAGATTCATCTTCCCTGTCTTGATTTCACATATATCCTGTGTGGCTTTGACTTTGCTCAGTCAAGATTATAATTGTAAAATTTATGCTTTTTGTTGTAACAGGAGTTTGTTCTTTTTCATCGCTGTGCAATATTTTACTATATGAATATATCACAAATTTTTGTTGGTAAACACATAGATTGTTTCCAATTTTGGCTGCTATGAATAAAGCTGATACGAGTATTTTTGTGGCTGGCTTTTGGTAAACAAAAGCACTCATTTCTCCTGGGTGTGTGTGTACTTGGGAATAGAGTTGGCAGGAAATAGAGGATATGTATGTTGAGTCTTAGTGCATACTTCAGAACCATTTCTCTGGAGCAGTTGTCCCAATTTACACCCACACAAGCATTTTTCAATTGGATTGTTTGTTGTTTATTACTGGTTTGTAGGTGTTCTTTATATATTATGGTCTGTATATGTCATAAATATCATATATGAATTGCAAATATCTTGTCCCAATCTTGCATCTTCTCTGAACAGTGTCTTTTTACAAATAGAAGTTCTTAATTTTAATAAAGTCCAATTTGATATTTATTTTGTTTAGTTTGTATGTTTAGGTGAGTGGGTGGGTGTGTATACCTTGTTGAAGAAAACTTTATCTCAAAAGCATGAATGTATTCTCTTTTGTTTTCTTCTAGAAATGTGATTATTTTAGATTTCATATTTATATCTATGATCCTTCATGCATTAATTTTTTGTGAATGGTGTAGAGGTCAAGATTCATTTTCTTCTACATAAATATCTGAAGAACCCAATGCCATTTATTAAAAAGTGTGTCATTTCTCCCACTAAATTGTAGTGGAATATTTGTTATAAATCAGGTCATTGTATATGTGTTCCCACTATTATTTACTCTTTATTAGCCACTGATGTGGACCCTCCATGTGGTGTCAAGATAGTCAAGTGCAGTCCCAGTCTTACCTGTAATCAACTCACCAGATAACAGAAACTAGACATTTCCTGTCAGTATTCTCAGCATTGCATTTGGGTTTCCACACTAATCCTTGAGTCAAACACTATGGTCAAATGTTGATTGGCCAGTGTTTGGTCATATGCCCACCCTTGAAGGTAGGGTAAAGGGTGTGGGGAGGAACCTACTCAAACCTCCCTAATGGGGTAGGAAAGTTGTGTCTCTTCAAAGGAAATATAACCAAAGAAAGGGAAATGGATGCTGGGCAATAAAAGAAAACTAGAGACTCTATGGCCTTGAAGGTCCCCTACCACTTTCAAGTTGTCACTCTCCTGCACGGACTTAATCATGGACCATTCCTGTGCACCAGGCATCCTGTGAAGCACTGCAGGTTGTTTGGAGATGCCTGAAGATTTTCTATGCACCCACCTCTGGTGATAGGCTAGATTAAGGAAACGTGAAGAATGATCCAGCATTACTGGCTTTCTTGGGTTAACAAGGGAACCTTGGGCAGTACTGGGTACCTCTAAGTCACCACTGTCAGGCTGCAGGGAAATCTGTAGAGTTGCACATCACATCTCACTTCACCAGGTGTATTTCCAATAAGACATTGCTCCAATGGGGACTAATGACACAGGGAGAGTCGAACAGGGAAGCTGTGATTTCCAATATCCACCAGTCAGTCATTACTAAGAGGAAATAGATTTTTGCTTGGTAATCAAAGACAAATCCCTTACTTTCTTTGCCCTTAAGTGCCCCCACCACCAGCCCCAATGCACACAAGGTGCCCTCACTGTACATTGTTCTCTGAGTCCTCAGAAAACCAAAGGTAAGCCAGACTCCCTGCTATGGCCCCTGCAAGGAGACCGATGCCATCCTCTCCTAGGATACCTGGATTCTCTGTGGGAAGGAGGTGCTTGCAGAAGGACACAAGTAAGAAGGGAGAGGTCATAGGAGGGAGCGCTTCACCTGGAAGGAGTGCAGAAGAAATAAAGCAACAATGTCAGAGGTATAATCAACCTTTGAAGACTTCACAGTGTTTGGACAGAAATGTGTGAATAATATTCATTTGGATTGGCACCTGTGCACACCACTGAAAGGAAAATAGCATTTTGTCGCAGTTGTGATGAGGAGCAAGCAGTCTGTGGAGACAGGCTGCACATCTCCTGAAGACTGTGAAGATGTTTTTTTTCCCCTTTTGTTTCCATCTCAGTGTGACTCTGTGACTCCTTGAAAATCCAGTGGGTCAGAGTCAATGCTTGACATTCCTTTTTCTGCTTCTCTAGACAGAGAAGGAACAGGGAAATACCTGGCCAGGATGTGAGAGGCCAGGTTTCTGTCTCTGGCCCTACAGCTGGCCCACTCAGTGGCTATGGGTGAGTGGGATTAGGACTGTGAGCCTCAGGTTTCCTGAGTGTGACATGCAGAGAACCTATCCTTCCACAATTCCCATTTTGGTGGGTGGATCATAGTCGGAGACATGACTCTGACAGTCGAGAGGGTTATTTGAGGGTGATGTCATTCCCCTTCTCCTGAAAGAATCCTGAAGACATGCCATTGCTTTTAACCAACAGGATAGTCACACCAAGTAGCATCAAGGGACTGAGTGCCTCTGATGAGCTCTCATTCTCTCCCCAGTGTAAGTGTAACTTCACTATCCCTCATCCTTGTTTCTCTCCCACTCACAGCCACTTTTGAAAGCTGGAATTTGTCAGCCTTTACTCTAGGCTCCTGGCCCATCTCCCCAGGCACAATGGATTCTGGCAATCAGGCCCCAGCTGCTGAAATTCCCCTAATCCTATACCCAGTGACACCCCAACTTCTGTAAATCAGAGCCCTCCTTCTTACTCTTCAGAGACTCCCACTCACGAAGATCATGAGGCTGCTCTCACAGGAGGTCCTGGTGAGGAGAACTCTCAACACTGCGGGCCCCCAGCCCACCCAATAGGGTTCTCCTGAGCCAGCTTCCCCTCACCAGTGGTGCCCTTGCTCTCCCCCTCAGGTTCCCTGCACTGGGTCTATTTCAGCCGCCTGTGTCCTAATAACATCTTCTGCACCTTTCTACCTCTCTTTTTTCCCTTCCCCTCCTTCCTCTTTATTCTCCATCTCCTCCTCTCCTTGCTTTCTCTCTCCACTCACTCCTCCCCCCATCTTAGCTCCTCATGCCTCCTTTCTCCCCACTGCAGCTCTCCTCTCATCTCTCTTCCCAGACAACTATCCTCAGGGAACAAGCACAGTTCCTCCTCCCAGCGCCCCCCGCACCGCAGTTCAGCATGTGAGACTTCCTAACTGGATATTTCCTAAGCATGCATCTTACACTATGCCCAGTCTCCCCTACCAACTAGAATGTCACACAGTTGGTGGGGAGACATGTTTCACATTCACACAAGATGTGGCTATCACCAGCCCCTCTCTCCTTCTGTAGGCAGCAAAGTGGGGTCATTGAAATTTAGAGTAGAAGGATCCTTACAAATAAATTTTCTGGCCCCAGAACCCATTGTCATCCCAATCAACATCAACAATTCAGCATGTTTGCTACGCAGAATATTATTAGATATTAATGTCTATATAATATTAGATATTAGATAGTGTCAATATTATAGTTCCACATACATTTCTATAGTATTTATATTATAGTATTAGATAACATCTAATATTAGATATTAATTACCTATCAAGAGAAAGAACTAAACTAGAAGAAACACAAATACACTAAACAAAAAAGTAAGAGGGCAAAACTGTTCTATAAGGTATTAAAAATATTTTAAAGCTGTTATAAAAAAATAGCTCATCTTGGTGTGCGGAGGGAAGAGACAGTTCAACGGAAATGAACAGAGACTAGAACTAGCCTAAATACAAAAAATAACTTAATCTACATTAGGGGTGGACTTAACAAATGTTATTAGAGTCATCATTTAACTGGACAGTCCAACATGGCGGCCACTAGGCACACGTTGCTGCTGTGCACTTGAAAGTCCTAAATATGTGCGGGATTTTGAAGACTTGGGGTGAAAAAAGAAATGTAAAGTAACTATAATTTTATATAAGTTATATGTTGAAATCCAATTTTGGATATGGTGGGTTAAATAATACGTTATTATAATTACTCTTACCTCCTTCTTTTTACTGTGTTTAATGTGGCCAGTAGAAAATTTTAAATTACATACATGGCTTACATTATATTTGCACTGGATATTACTAGTCTAACTATTTGTAACAATAAAATTGAATTCCTTTCTGACTCCTTATACCAAAATAAAAATCCAAATAGACCAATAATTTTAATGTAAAATATTACACTAGGAAAAGCATGCACAAATTTATTTTATTATTTTATTTTGTGATCTTAGAGTGCGGAAGACCTTTGAAATCACGAAAAACTCAAAAGCTTTTAAAAAAAGGATTGATAAGTTTGATTTCATAAAAATAAAATTGTACACAAAACGTCACTAATAAGGTCAAAAGACAACAATTTTAATAGGAAAAAAGTTTATATGAGAAAAGCTCTTGCAAATTGGTTTTTTTAATTGAATAAACCTATAGAATTGGCAAAGGTATAAATTAGCTCTTCCAGGAAAAAAAATTAAAACCCATCAATATACATAAATAAAATGTTCAATCTCGCAATTAAAGGCTGAAAACTTAAAGCCAGGACATCATTTCTCTTTTAGCAGTTCAACAGAACTTAGAAGATCATGAGGATGCAAGAAACTACCCCTCTCATTGGTAGGAATATAAACTACCCCTCTCTTTAGAAGTCAGCTTCAGCAATAACTATCAAACTGTTAAATTCATATATTATTTTACCCAGGACTCTATTCCTAAGAATTTAACCTACAAGTACACTTGGATAAGAAGGCATAAATAAGCATATAAAAATTTCCATTGCAGTGTTGCAATAGCAAAAGCCAACCAACTGACCAACCAACCTAGAAACAACTTAAACATTCATCAGATAGGGACTGGGAAAGTCAATTTTGAAACAGCCATGCCATGGAGTATTTTACAGCCATGAAAAGAATGAGGCAGGTTTATGTAATTGACATGCAGATATATCCATTTTTGTATTAGTAAATGACAAAAGCAAATTTAAAAAATTATGTACAACTCTATGTATAGTTTTCAAAGAAATAATTACATATGTTGTGACTACATTAAGCATTTCTGGAAAGATTTATAATTTATTGAAGGTTATAAATCTCAGTCATGGGGAAAATTCAAGAGTATGGTAGGAAATTGCTTAGTTTTTGTTTTATCCTTTTGTGTTCTTTGAACTTTTAAAAAATACCATGTTCATTTACTATTTATAATTTTCAAAATATAGGTTTAAAAATTATCTAGTCCAGCCCTGGCTGGTGTGGCTCAGTTGGTTGGCACATTGTCACCTAAACAAAAACTTCACAGGTTCCATCCCCAGTCAGGGCACATGTCCAGGTTTCGGGTTCAGTCCCTGGTCAGGGCACATATAGAAGGCAACCAGTCCATGTTTCTCTCTCTCTCCCTCCTTTCCTCTCTCTCTAAGTCAGTAAGAATGCAAGTCCTCAGGTGAGGATAAACAAAACAAAAATTATCTAGTTTAAACCTTCATTTTAAAGTAGAAAACTAAGACCCAAGAGAGGAAGCATTTTGATTACTGTTAACAAATTACTCCAGAACTTAGCAGCTTACAAAACCATTTTCTGATGTTCATGACCGTGCAGTTCAGGAGTTGGGAAAGGGCTTGGTGGGGCAGCCCTCACGTGGCCATTGCGGGCAGATATGGGCTGGGCTTGCAGGCGTCTGAAGGCTCTGCTCAGCTGGATGGCCAACAGGGTTCATTCCTATGACAGACGATTGACGCTGGCTGTCAGCTGGGAGCTCAGCTGGGCTGTGGCCTACACCCCTCTCCAGCATGACAGTCTCAGGGTAATTATTTCCTACATAGCAGCTGGTTTCCCTCAAAGAGAGTCAGGCAGAAACTTTTCTGACTCAGCCTTGAAACTCACACAGCATCAACACCACTATTCAGTATTGGTCTAAGCAGTCACAAACCCACCTTGATTTAAGAAAAGAGAACATAAATCTCCCCATCCCCAATCCTCCAGCCACCACCACTGCCACCATCATCACCACCTCTCCCTGGGATGAGTGCTAAAGAATTTTGTGTCCATGTTTTAAAACAACTACAGGAAGTTACCTGCCCAAAATAACAGGCAAAAAGTGGCAGAGGTCAACGGAAAGCAAGGGAGGAGTTCTCTGGCTCCATCACTACTCTGAAGACATTTTAAATGTGACTTGCCTACCTCCAATGCCTGCTACCTGACCAACTCCCACACACCAAGGACTCCAACCCTGGCAGCCAAGCTCACCTGGGCCTAGTTGCTGTGCCACAGGTTGCCATCCTTTCACAGTAGCTCCCCAAGAAAGGTCCAGAATTGGGCTTTGGCTTTTTCATTGTTCTCTGGAAGTGTCCTCTGGGGCAGACACACAGGAGCAGCCAGTCTTACAAGAGCCTCCTAATGTCTTGTATTTATTCAGCCCAACTGAGTGAAGTGGGGGTCACCTGGGCCCTTTCTGTTGGCTTATGGTGATAGCTTAATTACTGAACCAATTCCTTCTTTGCCCTCCCCTACTCACTCTGTCTCCCTCCTCTGCCCAGTCTCTGTTCACACTTCTCCTTCTTCAAGAGCGTTGGCAGAAATTGTCAGGGAGTTGATCAGATTTATTCAATTTAGACTTAACAGGCCTGGGACTCCTATTTCTCCTTTAGGTTCATAAGGTTTTTGATTCCATTTACAGGTTTATTCATTTATCAGATATTCGTTTCAATTCACTTTAAACACCGGGTGCGGGGAGATGAGTTCAGGGGAGATGCTCATCATTTATTGCTCAGGGTCCTTTGAGAGCTTCTGGGCTGGCCCCATTTCCATGCTGCTGCAGCCTCAGGCAGGGGGTGCTTTAAAGGGAAAGGACACCGAGTGTGCATGTTCTGGGCAAGGATGGGACTCTCATGCATGCCCCTTTTCTAGCTGGCTTAAGGCACCCTGAAGTCCCCAGAAGATCCTCCAGGCTGGGCTTCGCATCTGTTTTCTGACTTAGAGAACACTGGCCTTCCAGATTGTGAGCTCTCTTCCACTCTCATTCTCTTAAAGGTAAAGCGGAGAGTTCCAGTAGTGCCTTCTTCCATTGTCCCAGGAATAAAGGACCCCATCCTCCAGCCACTGCCCACCTGCCCTCCATCACACCCTCCTACATGTGTCTTTAGGAAAGGATGCTGCCCCAGACCCTTTGAGACAACACTCATTCCTCCAAGAGGAAAGGTGCGTTGGGGAAGAATTGGCCTGAGAGGTCTCCTTCAATCCTCAGGTTGAGGACCTCCCTCATGCAATCATCTGCCCCAGGTCTCAGCAGCCCCCTCACTGCCAGGAAACTTCTTTCACACATCTAATCTTTACTTTCCTGCAGTGATTTAAGCCCATTTACTCTCCACTGGCCATCTGGCCATCATCCTTTGAAAAAAGAGGGAAAAATCTTGCACTTATTTAAAAAGAGTTATTAAGCCTCTTCCAGTCTTACTACTCCACTTAATTTTCCCATAAAAAATAGTGCCAGACCTTCAACACCTCTTTGAAAGGCAAATTGCTTCCCTTGTGCTGTCCCACCTCTCACTACAGAAAGGTAGACACAGACCCCACCACTCCCCAACCGCAGGTTGTAGCCTGAGCCCAAACAGTCACCTGTGCCTCTGGTTCTAGGGTAAGTGAGGCCCTGGAGATGGAACCACAGGGAAGAGGTGCCAGTGGCAGTGGCCGACAGTATACTAGCAGAGGCCATGCTGCTCCATGCAGCAGCAGGTGATGTCCCGGCCAGATATCTACCTCCTGTTAAAAGGCAATTGTACTCTCTGCCTCTTCCTCTCCAGAGCCACCCTCGTGCCTGACCATTCCTCAGCCCAGTCAGGTGGCCTTCCTGCCTAAAGATTAGCAAGCCACTGATGTCCTTCTAAAAATCTCATTTTTCTGTTTCCTCCACCTAGACCCACTCCATCTGCTTGCAACAGCTCTCCCCTTATTCCATAGGGACAGGAGGCAGGGCCTTCCGTCCCTAGGGTCTGAGCAGGAAAGTGACAGATGTGGCTCTGGAAGTGTCCTGCCTGCCCTGGAGCAGCTCTCCTGAGAACCAGACTCCACTCTGGGCACAGGCCAGAGCCTCCCCAAGCAAGCAGGCAGCCCCATTATTCCTGTGGCTCTTCCTGCTGCTAGGGGTGACATTGTGACCTTACTTGAGAGGGGCCTGGGGCTTGAAGAGTCCCAGAATTTTTGACAAGATTACATGTACAGAGAGAAAACAGCTACATTGCTTTCTCCTTCAACCTTGAACCTGCTTCACACATCTCCTAAATTCTCTCTCTCTCTCATGCACACACACGGGCATGCACGCATCCTTCCTCAGAAAAAGAAACAGGCAAGAGCCCAAGCTTGGGTAAAATCTTCTGAGAGGACAACAATGTCAACCTTCCACTGCCATCTGACGTGGCCCCTGACAAGTCTTTTAACCTCTCTCAGCTTCAGGCCCCTGGCTGGAAGGCCACTGAGAAGGGGACCTCCTTCATCTGTGAGGAAAGGCTGGTGTAGAGGAGGACATTGTCCTCAATGCTGGGCACAGTAGATACTACTCATAGCCAGCTAGCCAGCTGCCTGCCTTGTCCACCCCAGGGCTCTGTTAAAGAAAACAGAGGTCCACAAGAGGCAGCATATGAAATACAGACAACTGCCCAGGCTTGCTGACCTTCTTATAGAAATAGAGAATACTCATTTTTTTCTAATTTCTGAAGTAATATATATGTGGGCCCAGAAAGAATTTTACTGTTACTATTTCTCCTTTGAAACAGCTTATTCCAGGAAAGAGAGACCAGGAAAAAAGGAAAGGGAGATCTGACCACAGGAAGAATTTTCTGGAAAGCAACATTTCAGAAAACGGAATGGGAGGCCAATCCAAGTTGAATCAAGTGCATTCTGGATCAGACTCACACTAATTTCAGTCATTTTACTTTCCTGACCCTTAGCTTAACACATCTGCAAAATAGGCACTATAGATTTGTCATCTGACTTACAAAGTGCTAGGAGGGGGCCTCTCTTTGAAGGCTGCCCCTCCTTTGTCTCTGTAAAGCCCTGTCACTCCCCATGATGCTCAGCAGAGCAACTTGCTCTTTGTGGATACTCAATATGTATGCCTATATTTATCTAGATCCTGCCTTGTTCTAAAAATGATTTGAAGTGCCTTGTTGTTCAATAAATGTGTATAATGAATGAATCAATTAATGGGCTAATGGATGTGAAAGTACTTTGAAAAGTCTAAGATGAAAGAGATTTTTATTATCAGAATAGAGATGGAGGAAGACTAAGTGGTACTTTCAAGGGGCAGAGGCCTTCCTTCCTAGGCACTGTTGGCTGAGGAGGGGCAAATTCTCTAAGACCAGATGATGGTCCTGGTCAGGACACATACAAGAATCAACCAATGAATGAGTAAATGAGTAGAAAAACAAATTGATGTTTCTCTCTCTCTCTCTCTCTCTCTCTCTCTCTCCCTCTTCCCCTACCCCCAAAACAAACTTCCAAAATATATAAAGAACTCACATGACTCCACTCCAGGAAGACAAAAAAAAAAAAAAAAA
>PVJI01017990.1:0-34326 GCA_004026765.1 Micronycteris hirsuta
GAGGGGAGCTCACAGGGGTCGGAGCTCCAAGCTCCTGGAGTGTGCACCATTGTCCTGTCAGGCTTCACTCATAAAACTCAAATTTAGAGATAAAATTATTAAAAATTTCAAGGTGGTGACAGTCGGGCCTTTCCGAGCACCAGGCCCCAGGTGACTGCACAGGTCACACACCCCTGCGGCTGGCTGGTTCCAGGTCTGGTTAAATCAAGTCATGTCTCCTTTCTGCCCTTAGTCTTTTCCCATGTGAAGGGGGCTACTCACACCTGTTCTCAGGGCTGCCACGAGACGTGAATGGTGTTGTCCCATGCAGCGCATGGCAGAAGCTCAATATTCGTTGATTTCCTCTTTTCCCTTTGCCATACAGAATGTTTAGCTGCCTTAGGTCAGGTTAAGTTCACTGAAAGGGCATTTCTCCGTAGATCTAACAGCTTCATAGTCTTCAGAGCCCAGCATAATAGCACATAGTACAATATGTATACGAAAATGTGAAGTAATGGGCGAGCAACTTTTTTTTTTCACACTTTTTAACATATGCCCTTTTCTTTTCCTTCATTGCATATTGTTCTCTTTTTTAAGCTTATTTAATTCATAGTTTATTACTTTATTTTGTCCTGTTATCTTTAAGTGGTGAAAGGGAGTTTAGGAAGCCCTAGTTGATGCTATGTTATAACATAATGTATGTTAAAATATGATATGTAAACTTTCAAATAGCGGAAACCTTCTAAAATATAATTTTTAAATAAAAATTATAAAGGAAAGAACTAGTTTATTTGACTCTTAAACATAGGAAAAGAAAGAAGACTAGACAGAAGTTTACCGAAATTTCAACACTGTTCATCTCTGAATGAACTATTATAAGCCCTAGATAGGGACTGGAGTTCACTTTCCTTCTTTACCACTTGTATTTCTAAGTTCTGTGTAGTTATTATGTGTGTCCTTTGTAGTACATTGTTCACATTAGTTTTTCAAACGTAGAAACCATTCCTTAAGACTTAGGATAAACGCAACAATAAGTTATTTTCCAATCTTTGCTAACTTTATATACACCACAACCCTATGAAGTGAATATTCTTATTATCTTCATTTTGCAGATGAAAATACTAAAGTTAAATGATAATGAAAGCTTGACCAAGGTCAAATAACTAGAAATGGCAAGCCTGGTATTTAAACTTTGGTTTTTTAATTTTCCAGAGCCAGGGAATCTTACCTACTGCCTTCTCTTCCAAACTTGTTTAGCACTTTGCACCTTGGTTCGCACCTTCTGCTTCACTGTTGCATCATTGGGGTTCTTCCCTATTCCTCCTTTTAGACAGGAAGCAGTGTGTGTCTAGTGGCTGTGTTTGCCTGTTCTTGGATTCCTCACAGAGCCTCACGGGCAGGAAGGGTTCAATAGGAACCACATGTTGGTTTAATGAATGCTTGAAAATGAATGAAGATGTACTCCACCTCATGTGAATGCTTGAAAGTGAATGAAAGTGGGCTTCACCTAACGTGACAGTGAAGTTCATAGCCAATACCATCTCTACTTTTTCTCGCATCCACCTCCTAGGAAGACCTTGATTTCTGCCAGCAGTTCAGGTTGTAGGTTCGAAAGAAAAGCTCTCTAAATTTTAAAAAGTGTTTTTTACTATCAGGGCAACAGATATTAAACTGAATGCCATGTGCACCAAAGTGAAGGTTGTTCTCTCTTTTGTTTTGACCCAAATACACTCCAAAATGGATTAATGAGAGCTTTTAATCCTTTGATTCCCAAGGCATTGTGACAGATCATGATAATTTGTGTCGCTGGACCAGGATGGAAGAGTTTTTTTTTTTTTTTTTAATTTATTTTATTTTTAAGAAGAATACATTAGGTGTTTGGGTTGATGGCCTTGAAAAGACTTTATAGCTTTTAGGAGGTGTTTGTGGAGCAGAACAAGGGCTTGTTTGAAACTAGAAATTATGGAAGCAGGAGTCCAGAACATTCTAACCATTCCATTGTTTATGGGTTTCTGCTGATTGGTGCTAAGACATCCTCACCAAAGGAGCCACAGTCTTGGTGTCTTTGGCCTAAAAAGTGAACATACTGCAAAGCAGTGTTATATCAAATATATATTAGAAATTATAATGCGTTGTGATTTTTAGAATAAGGAAATTCTTTTCCTCTCTCCCCGACCCTATCTCTTTGTCTTTTAAAACTTTTAAACTGCCTCCCATTGGTTCATTGTTTCTCTCTCCAAAAAAAAAAAAAAAAAAAAAGTAACTAAACCAGTCAATCATGTTAAAGGCATCTCTTGACTTTAACATCTTACTAGAGAGAAAAACAACATAGAATAGGAAAATATTCTTTGTTCCTCTTGGCAGCAAAGTAGAGATTACATATGTTGATTTTCAGAATATTGATTTGCATGTACATGGGGTAAATGCCACTTATCACTTGTGGCAGACAATTTACCGCTTGGTCATAGCCAATTGGACCAGGGATGGATGCCTAATCCAGTGAGATTCTCTGCCCTGAAATTATTGAATTATGATTAAAGATTCATTTCAGTCTGAGATAGTCATTTGAATTTAGATGGTTAAATATTATGTGCTTGGGAGAGGCAAAGAAAGCCAGCCAGCAGGGAGAGAAGAATAAAGGAGACACAAAGGAGGAGAAGCCGGAGCCCTGTCTAAGGCAGTCCTTAGAGAAGCCCTGTCTAAGGCAGTCCGGAGAGAAGCCCTGTCTAAGGCAGTCCTGCCCGTCCCAGGTGGTGGTGGTGGGGGGGGGCGGGCGGTGATCTGGTTGCTCCCAAAGGTGACCTTGCGTTCAATGTAATATTTTTCTCCTTCCAAAACATTCTCCATTGTATTAAGCTGCTTCACTCAGATTTGTTCCTGTCACTTGGAGACCAAAGAACCACATGTGCATATGTTTGTCACCACCCTTACCACTTGGTTTCAAACTAGTC
Organism: Micronycteris hirsuta; assembly: GCA_004026765.1. Lineage (NCBI taxonomy): Eukaryota > Metazoa > Chordata > Mammalia > Chiroptera > Phyllostomidae > Micronycteris > Micronycteris hirsuta. The sequence continues at coordinate 2,931 of PVJI01017990.1, forward strand.
CATGGGTCATGTTCCCCCACGAAACTGAGAGTTTCTCAAAGTCACAGACCTGTTTCTTCCTACCCCCTGCACTTCTCATGTGTCTGGCACAGAAAATTCAGTGACTGTTCAATAAATATGTTAGTTAAGTCAATAGAAATGGTACCCTGTCAGCTTATTTCATGCATTGAGAACTTTCTATTAGAATAGTAGACATAGTTGCCAGTCATTTTTAGAGGGTATGAATATACTCTGATTTATCTCAAGCCATATATATATGTATATATATATATATATACGCATATCTCCAAGATTCTGGGAAACCACTGTGGCAGTAAAAAGGGGAAATCATCTTTCAAATGCAAAGTAGATGTTAGAGAGATAAATTTCATACATTGAGATGTATATCTAGAGCGATTGATCCTTGAAATGACATAAGAATATAGAAATTGGTCTGGGGATAAATAAAAGAGGAATGGCGTTAGGCCTACTTTGAGGAGACTGAATTTTCCAGAACTGGCTCCTGAATCCTCAGCATTCGGTGTGTGATATTTACAAGTCCTCCAATACCAGCGGGGGCTCCCCGCACACGGAGAGGGCTGTGTGTTCCCAGGGTTCCCCTGGGAGAGACGGAGGGTAGTCAAGAGCTGATTACCATGCCCGGGCACACTCATGTGAGTCTGCCAAACTTAATAGCTAAAGAGGCCTTGACATGTTTCCATTTCTGATTCTGCCCTTATAAAATGTGTTGCTAATTAAAATAACTGCCAGCTCAGACTCCTGCAAGGAAACCCATCCACGTGCTCAGAGGGTTGTTTTCCATGTTTCTAGCTCTGGTTAAATAAATAAAAACTACAAATCCAGCAGCAGAACCCAACTATCTGGGACAGCTTAAAGGGGGCCCCTGCCCATGTGTAAGTAATCAGGCGATGCGTTAATTCAAACTTCCCTGCACTAGAGAAGGAAAGGGTTAAGCAGTAGATTATATTACTTCTACACAGTGCTATAGGCATGTTTGATTTGGCAAGTTGAAAAAGGAGCACAGAAACACATGTCCTGACAAAGTCAAGAATTATCAAACTGAATTCAATACACTTACCAAATTGAATTTGTAGTGTGTGTCTTTCTTCTTTACTTGAGCCATAGTTTGTGCAATTGTTTAAAAATTTATATCCACTCCTTACACTCCTTGCCATTCCTCCTTCATTGGCTTCCTGTCACATTTTTCATAAAGTTTAAGCTCCTTCACGTTGCATGACTTAAAAATCTCTCCTGATCCAGACCTCACTTATCTCTCTGGCTTCTGGTCTCGTGGCTCACTCTTCAGCCACACCGAAGTGCTTCAGTGCCCTGGAAATGCTACATTTTCTCTTCCCTCCATGCCTTTGGACATGCTTTTTCATCTGCCTGGCATGCCTATTCCATCTAACCCTGGCCAACTCGTGAACAACTCTATAATTCTGTGTAATTAAGAACTTTCCCCAGATATCTCCGCTTCCTTTACTCCAGATCTGGTGAAATACCTCCTTTGAGCTTCCCTGGTCCTGCTTTGTCCTTTACTACTGAACCTCCCACATTGCAATGGACATCAATGAGGGGATGAACTGCTCTGTAGCTATGTTTAGAGCCCAGATCTCCAGATACCCGCGACCCTGATATGGCATCCAGATTGACAAATGAGGGTTTGCAAAGCTAACACTGTACAGAGGACCAAGAACCAGATGTACTAACCAGTCTTAGAAGTGACTTGTGATTAGAAGTACGAAGTGATAAATCCACTCACCCATTCATTCATTCATTCATTCATTCATACTTTTAATTCTTTTTTTGTAAGTACTTTGTGTTAAACCTACATGGAGTGCTAGGGATTACAAAGGCAACTGGGACCTAGGTGCTGGTTCCTTACAGGTTGGAACTTACCCATTAGAAAAACATACATGTATACATACATACAAGCAATTATTTAATCACAAACTTTATTAGATCTACAAAGTAAAAGTAAGGGATTAAATAAGGGCTATAGTAGAGAGACCTAATTCAATCTGAGATTCAAGGAAAGCATCCCTAAAAAAGTGTTACTCAAGGTGAAATAATAAGGCTGTCTGTGCTATATGGCAAGTGAAAGGGAAAGAATACCAGACAAAAGGAATGGCATATGCAAAGGCTCAGAAGCAAGAAAGAGATTGACATGTTCAGGGAATAGGAAAAGACCAATGGAGTTAGAGCAATGCAACAAAAAGACATAGAGGAAAAAGATGAGTCTGGGGAAGTAGAAAGGATGCGGATTATGCAGAGCCTCCTAAGATAAGGTAAGGCTCTTGAATTTTACTCTAAGTGTAATTGGAAACCAATAAGAGGGGTTGAGGCTAATTTTAAATACGGTTTGCAGCATTGAAAACAATGGAGAATAGGTTGGAAGGGGGCAAGAGCAGAAGAGAGCAGACCAACTGGGTGGCTGTTGCAGGATGTTCAAGGGAGACGGTGGCTTGCCCTAAAGCAGTTGGAGAAATGACGCAGAGTCGATGGAGTCAGCAGATACTGAGGAATTAGAATCAATGGTCCTGGGGATTGATTAGCTGTCAGGGTTGAAGCAGAATGAGATACCAACATTCAACACTAATAGGTTCCTTCAATCAACAAATAGCTATTAACTGCCTCTTATGTGCCAGATAAACTATTGAGGATGATGTCTTAATAATACAAGTCTTGGACTGCCTTCTCTTAAACATTGTAACACAAATCTGTTTGGAAGAGAGCATTAAAAAGTTTACTTTATTTCTAATGCCTAAATGACTGTAATACAAGGTTTTAAAAGACAGTTTCCCACAAAGCTTTTGTCAGGACATTTGTTGAGCCCCTCACAGCTCTTAGCTCCATCCCACCCACTGTCATTAAAGGCGATTCTCCTTGCATGAGGATGCCTCGCAGTCTTGCTTCTATGCCCCGCAATAGAGTTCTAGTTGTCCACTTAGAATATTATGAGAATCTGCTCCTCAGCTCTCCTTCCCCAGCTTACATAGGTTATCTATGTTCGCCTATGTATGATGTGCTACATAGGTAGGTAACACATTGAATTCAGTCTCAGTCTTTTACTAACTGCATATGTTAGGCACATTACTATCCTCCCCAACTTCAGGATTCTCCTCTCTAAATAAAGTCAATTTATTTGATGTCAGTATCACTAATATCCTTCATGGGAGATCAGGTGTAATATACCTCCTAATGTAATGTAATTCGAAGTAAAGTGATTCACCTGTGATGTATTTTTGCCACAGACTTTTAACTAGAATATAACCAAACAGCTTACTGGACACAAAAGGACTAGACATCATGAAGACACAACAACACAAGGAACAAGTCCAGAAGGTGGACATCTGCGTAACAAATGGCCTGGCCTGTTCAATGGGCCCAGGGAGCGGGGCCTGTTCTAGATTTAAGAATTAAGAGAAGAAACATAATAACTAAATGCAATACACTGCTCTTGATTGGTACAAGCTTGAAGGAGCAACTAGGAAAATGTGAATATGAAAATTGTAGTAGATAATATTAGGGAATTCCTGTTGATGTTAATTTTCTTAGGTATTATTATTTGGAGGAAAATGCTGTTATACTTTCGAAATTATGTGTGTGCATAGACATGAAGTAAAATGTGGTGAAGTGTTATTGTTATTTAAATCCAGGTGATATACATATGGGTGTTTTATACTATTCTCTCCACTGTTATGTACTTAATAATACAAAGTGAAATAGGTAAAATCATACCTATGTTACAGTGTTGTGAGTTTAAGAGATAATGTCCAAAAAGACCTATTTGTAGTATGTATCATTCAGTAGATGAGTATTCTGTTTCACAATTTTCTTCCAGTCAGTTCGACAGAACCTCACCCAAATCCAGAATCTCTTTGCAGCCAGCAGCTGTATATCAGGAAAGCTTGATCAGAGATCTCTGCGCCCCTTGGAGGATAATACGGATGTGACATGGCAGGTTGGCATCACACTTGTGGAATAAACTTTTAATATTCCTGCCCTATTCACTGCTGTGCACAGAAATACTGTAATTCTTTTCCAGCTCAAAAGTCAAAACTCAGAGAACATACTCATGTGCAGAAGTGCGGAATTGTTCAGAAGTCTAAAGATCCTAGGGCTGCCCCAGATACAAAAGAGGAATGAAGTCTCCCAGCAGCTGGGAGGGTGGGAAGAACTCTACATTAGCATGAAGTCAGGAGACATCAGCTTGTGCACTAAACGCAGACATGCCCCAGTTTGATCTTGCAGATCAACGATAATAAATAGCATCCTTTTCACCCTCAAAAGTGTCCTGGTTCAATGATAAATTATTTGCTACTCCAAATATACATGTTTCTCTCCTAAGTTCTTCTGTAAACTTTCCCTTGTCACTCTCTGTCTTGCCACCCATTCTCCTTACTGCCACCCCCACCTTGCAATAACCCAGCTGCATCAGTCTATAGCATCAGTGAGCTATGCTCTCTCTGACCTCTTCAGTTGTGCATCTGCTCACCCCTTCCCCACCTCTCTCTGTCTGGCCAAGTCCTGCCCCTTCTCAAAGGCTTGAGTACAATGTCATCTATATGCTCTGGGAAACTTTCCTAGATCCCACAGAGAGAAGTCCAGTGTTTCTCCCAGAGCCAGGACAAAGATGAGTCCAGTGATGTGCCTTGTGCCTACAATTTAAGGAGGCGCTCATTCTCAGCGTGGTGCAAGTGCTGACTCTGCCAGTCCTATGACCCCCGACTATGAGTGCCTCCTTAAATTTTGCAGCTTAGGCTCCTCAGTTGCCTCAGTCAGTCTGGCCCTGGTTTCAACATCTCCAGAATCCCACCATCATGACTGATCCATAGGATTTATTTATTTGTCCGTCTTCCTGAATGGAATATGAACTCTTTTAGTTGAAGGACTATGTCTTATTCATGACTGCAACCGCAGTCCCTACCACTGTGCTTGGCACACAGGACAGGTTTATAAATGATGGTTGGAACAGGAGAATGATGCAATAAGTCAAATGGTGTTGGAGACACACATGGTAGCAGGGACATTGAACTATCGAGGACCAAATGGCATCTGCTCCAGAGTTAGGAGAGGATTCAGAGATGGAAAACTTGATAAGATATAAAACTTGTCATCTGAAATATACCGAGTAGCCAGATAACTGGTGAACTGCTTAAGGATACCACAGTACCTGTCCTCTGGGGGAGCCTGAACCAGGATGCGCAGAAACAGAGTTTGAGACAAGAGCAAAGCTTTGAGTAGGTGAAAAAAGATTGGCCACTAAATCCAGGTTTCCTCCCAATAGGGAACCTCCCTCGTGCTATTTACATGCTATGTTCATGGTGTCAGTTCAGAAGGAGTGGCATGAGCTGGACTTTAGGAAGGCTCTTCCCTGTGCCGTCATTGCGCCAGGCCCCTCACAAAGGTTGTGGTATTTAATCATCACAGTGATGCAGTGAAGCCAGTGTCCATGTCCCTAGGCTATGGATGGGGAAGGCCAGAGACGTGTGACTTCCCTGAAGCTGGGAACTGGATGAAAAAAGAGCACCTCCAATGTTTGGGGCAATTGGAGCTTGATTAACAGAGCCCTGGTCCCCACCCCACAAAAAAAGTTGCCACAGATGAGAAATACAAATAGATTCATCCCACCCACTGTCATTAAAGGCGATTTTCCTTGCATGAGGATGCCTCGCAGTCTTGCCCCGCGATAGCATCTACTGTGTGCTCCACTGTGGATGTCAAGTCCTAAAGGGCTCTGCAGGGAAACAGGAACAACAGGTATCGGACGATTCATAGGTGGGTTTAAGAGCAAAAATAATTCTCTTGTAACAGGAGCTTTAGGCTGTGTGCATAGAAATTGAAATACCATGTTTGCAACAATGCTAAAAGCCACAAGACTGAAAAATCCCAACAACAGCAAAGCTGTTTCCTGAAAGCTTCCCAAAGAGAAACACTTCCTGAGCACAGTGCCTATAAGTAACCATGAGGTTGGTCTCTATGTGCAGGTTACGGCAGGGAACAAGGCGATTGTGCAGATAATTTTCAGGACAAGTAGCTGGCAGTTGTTTTTCTGGGCACTTTCTTTTGGGGGAGGGGCACTATTAGGGACAAGGAGGTAAAAATCTCATTTTGTGCTGTAACAGAGCCTCGCCCTTCTGAAGACCCACTGCAGGAGAACCACTAAGGTGGGACTGCAGCCCCCACACGGGGCCCTTTTGATTGGTGTTTCATGAACAAACTCCCAGTGTGCAGGAGCTGGTGAAAACCTCAATAAGGCCAGTAAAGTGAAAATGTTTCTCAGTTCAATTTCAGATTGCTCACTCATCATTTCCAAAAGCGAGTGACAGCAGAGCTCCAGGGATTTCAGTCAGCTTTTCCCACTGAAGCCCCACTTTCTGTGGAATCACAGAAGGTTTTAGCTCCGTTTTGTATACATTCTAGAGGCCCTCCTTGCAGGCCCTATGAAGTGTGCTTCCGTACTCTTTGGATTTCATCTTTGTAGCACAGCTTCATGGAAAAACACCACATTCCAAGTGCGACTGGGAAGTTTCATTCAGCGCAGCGGTTGCCAGTAACATGTGGGGAGTTTATTGTCCCTCCAGCAAGCTCGTCACATCCAAACAAAATGTGTTCCCTGCAGTTTCAGCTCATTCATTTCCATACGATACAAGTTGGTGCTGTTTACTAGATGCCCAAAGACTAATTTAAGAATTTAAACTATGGTGGGACTAAACATACAACGTTTTTAAACTCGATATATAGCATTTGAGTCTTAGCAGGAAACAAAACAGCCCATTCGAAAGGGTTCAGCTGAACATAATGTTGTGAAGAGCGTATTTATGAGGCGAGGGCATGGGTGAGGGAATCAATGAGGAACGGCGAGGCACCCAGGGACTGGCAACATCAGGAAGCTCTTACTGCCCCAGGCTGGAGCCCTGGAGAAGGATAGGCACAACAGGACCCGTAGCTGTAGGGGTGCAGCATGGCTCAGCAGAGCAAGGCTGGGCAGAGATGCCCCCAACTCTCTCTCCTTGCATCCTCTGGCGACTTGCTGGTGCTGCCATTTGGCCAAGCCCAGCTAGAAGGCAGAGGGTGAGGGAGACTGGGAATACTCATCATTGCGGTCAGCCTCCTAGGAGCCCGTGACAGATGGACAGACAAGGGCAGAGGCTTGTCTTGGGGTAGCTTTTGCCCACTGATTTCAGATTTTACTCTGAGGAACAGAGTGGTGCAACAGAATGAACATCGATTTTGATGTCAGAAAGATCTGGGTTCAAATCCATCTACAAATATTAAGATCTTGGATCTTCTCTGGACAGCTTCAGGAGAGTTCCAACCCACCCTTTCTGAGTTTCAATTTCTTGATCCAGTAAACTGGAAATAGTAATAACTACCTATAATAATAATAGGAAATGATAATATACTAGGACATAATAATGACCTACCTGAGTGACTGCAAATATTAAACAAGTTGCCCAGAGAAGAGAGCCTGACACAGGGAACGGATTTGGTATTTGTTGATTTCCTCAGTGAGCCCTCCACCAAGTTACCCCTTATATGGTGAGATGCGTGCCACGAGGAGGTGGGAGAACCAGTCTGACCATTTTTCTTTTACTGGGTTCTTGCTGGGAGTCCCCTGTTGACTCATAGCTGGAGCCAAGGGCGGGACTGTGTTGTTTCTGGAAACTTGTTTATTGGGGTTCCCTTGTCAGGGAAGAACCAACCATTCTGCTGCCGTCACTTTTCTGAAGAAAACCTCTGGGACATCTTCAGGAGAACTCCAATTTTATCTCTTCCACAGGGACACTGGTTCTTAGGGAACTGGTCCTTGACCACTTCTTTAGCAAGCTTCATTCCCCAGACAACGGGCTGCTACCCCAAAACGCATCCTTTCACCTGGTGTCAGTACCTGTTGACAAGGCTTCGGCTGCTTTTGTAAGAACTTGACCAATTCAGTTGCTGATAATTCGGGCTATTTCTTTCTTCCTTGAAGCCATCAAGGAAGTTGTTTCTGGTTGTTGTTTGCCAGCTTTGGAAAAGGTGAGAATGTTTGGTTACTTGTGAATTTTCACTGGACCCTTGGAAAGTGTACTGGCGATTGAAAAATAAGAATCTATAGCAGTCATTCGCTGAACCATTCATTGGTTCAAACTAGCATTTATGTGCTGGGCATAATCCCTAATTCTCATAACTATCCCGTAAAGTAGCGTTTTATTTTCCGTTGAAGAAACTTAGGCTCAGATAAATGGGTTGAAATGTCCAGTTGGTAAGAGGTGGAGCTGGGCTAGAAACTGCCTAGCTCTATCTGAATTAAAGCACAGAGGTCTGTTCATCTTTATGATGGTTGCAGAGGGTTAACCGCAATCTTTTCACCAGACGTGACCATTTAAAAATAAAATCACAAGGCTGTGAGTGTCCTTATGGCAAGGAGTGAGTCTTACTCATTTCTTTCTTTCTTACTGGTAACCACTGCCTCTGTCATAAAGCGGGTGCCTGGTTTAATGTTTGTTGAATGAAAAAATGATTGACTGAATGAATCATCAATACAAAGATATTTTTGTTCCCACATAGCATTTTTCTAATGCATATTTATATTTTATGTGACAGTCTTTGCAAATTGTATAATATTCCCCCTCAGCGTAACTTGCAGTATGGAAATGCTTCCATATGGGACATGTTTCCCCTCATTTGACTGAAGGAGAAAAAAGACAAGTGAAACATCACATTGTGGCTAAGCATCCACACAAACAACAACTTATAGTATGCACTGTTTGTGAATGATGTATTTTGGAACGGTGATGTTGAAAAAATATTGAAGTAGACATTTAGTTTGGATTGCTATAGGTTATGAAAGTGTTCTCATGCAGCTAAATACAGTTTTATATTAATGCACTATGTTGTAGAAGGTATAGGGTAGGAGAGAAGGGCTTGAGTTCTGGACAAACTGCCTGTATTCAAATCCACGCTTCCTTACTTAATAGCTATGTAACTTGGGCAACTTACTCATTCTATCTGTGTCTTAGTTTAACTTCTGTGTACAATGGGGATAAGAGTATTGTATCCCACATGAGATGGTTGATAGAGTTAAATGAATTAATACAGGAGTTCTTAAAATTGTGCCTGATAAATGACAAGGCTCAATACATGTTACTATCCCCAAGTTCCATGTAGTCTAGTTTAGAAAAGTCATCTATCTCTTTCACCTCTCCATCCCCATTATCCCTACCTTATTTCAGGAGCTCATCATCTTGCCTGCTTGCTTTACCCTCCAGCTCACCCTTCACATAGCCACTGGAGTGAATCCTTGAAGACTCACATTAAACCAGGCCCTTCACCTTCTTCAAGCAATGCCATCATTCCCTATCAACTTGAGGACTCAGTGCACTAACACTCTAATGACATGCAGGTCCTTCATAAGCTCATTCCTTTTTCCTCCTCTGGACTCATTTCTCTTCACTCCCACATGCACAATATACAGTGGGTACCAGCAAATGCCCATAGTAGACAAAGTTCTGTTAGTTTTGATGAATAAGTAACGATTAAGTAAGAGGAGTGAGCAGCTAATTTTACTGATAGGCTCATAGAAGGCTTCAAAGAAGAGATAGCTAAGTTGTATCTTGAAATATAAGTTGATACTGACCAAGCAAGGTGGGGTGGAATGTGACTGGATGGATCACCTGCAATGAGGGAAGGATTAGTGCCCTGGAACAAAAGAACAAGGTGCATTCAGGAAGTGAGAGCTTGTCTAGTACTGAGAGGGGAGAACTAGAGGGTGCTTAAATGTGGGAGTAAAGGAGAGGGAGCATCAGAAATGGCCCTGAAGTCTGGCATGAATTCCTGGATGGGACAGTGATGTTGTTAATGGAGATGAGGAATATACAGGAGAAGGAATGTGTGCATGTGTGTATGTTTTGAATTGGAAATAATAGATGTCTGTTTTGTATACATATGTACAAAAGTCATCTGGGAATATTCAGTATGAAGCTCCTAATCTTGTCCCCAATTCCACCTCCAGACCTATTTCCTGAAAAATTTCCCCTTCTGAGCACATGGCAACTCTGTTCTTTAGAGTCCTATATTATTTCTCTCTTAAATCCTATTTTTGATCCTTCAGTGAATTCTGTTGGCTTTTTCTTCCAAATACATCTAGTGTATGGCCATTTCTCATCACCTCCATGACTATCAATCTCATTGCATCCACCACCTTTTATGAGATTACTGGCATACCTCCGAGGTATTGTGATTCTAGACCACCGTGCTAGAGCAAGTATTGCAATAAAGTGGGCTGTCATTTTTGTGCTGGTGGAGGGTCTTGCCTTCAGTTTGTGAAAAATGCAACATCTGTGAAGCACAATGAAGCAAAGCACAATAAAAAGAGGTCAGTCTGTGTTGAAACAGTCTCCTAAACTGCCTCCCCGCTTTCCACCTAGCCCTCCTCCAGCCTGCTTTTACGCAGCAGCCAAGAGAGGTCCTCTTATAAAGAAGTCGATCGTGACTCCTCTGTCAACGCCTCCCAAGGACATGCATCTTGCTCGGAGTAAAATGTAAAGCATTTACAGTGCTGGTTTGCATGACCTGGCCCTCCCCACCCTTGGCCCCATTGCTACTCAGACTTCTTCTTCTAGCCCAGCCACCCTGTCACCACTCTGCCATATTGGATTCCTTAGCGTTCCTCAGACATGCCTGCTATGTTTCTGCTGATGACACTTTCCAACGACTCTTCTCCTGCCTGGAGTGACTTTTTTCCCTCAGGTGCCCAGCTAACCATCTCCTTCACCACCGTCAGATCTTCACTCCAATGTTATCTACTTGGGTTACCTTATCTACACTGGCAGCAGCCTTGTACCTCCGACCTCCCAATCTCTCCCCTGCTTCTCTGCATTTTTTTCCCTTTAACACATTACTATCCATCATACTCTATATTATACCTTCAGATTTTATCTATTGTTTGTCTCCACCCCCCCCCTTGAGTCTAAAGTGTACATTTCATGATGACATTAATTTCTGCATCATTCCCCTCTGTGTTCCCTGTACCTAGAACAGTGCCTGGCCACAAGTTGCTCAATGGATATTTGCTGAATAAAAGAATGAATCCAGGTGGGAATTATAGCAGTATGTTGCTACAAGGATCTGGTATTCAGTTGGAAGGTCTGGGTTAAAGATAGATTTGGGAATCCTTAGTAATGAGGTGACAGATGTGCAGGAGTAGCTAAGATGAACCAAGGAAAAAATATTTAGTGAAATTAAGAAAAAAGACCAACATAAAACCTGGGAAAATAATAATTAAAGACTATGCAGATAAAGTGGCAGACTTGAGAGCAAATGACTTGGATTCTAGACTGGAGTTAAAATCTTTGTGCCACTACTTACTAGCTTACGGCCCCGAGGAAGTGACTGTGTGGTTCTTGGCCTCCCTATTCTCTAGGGTAATTATAAGAACAGATCTCCACTTCAGAGGACTGTTAAGAAGATTAATCAATATAATTCATAGAAATCAATTAGTAGAAGGTAACAAAGAATATAGGTTTTTGTTGTTGATACTAACTCCTTTATTATGGTCAAATCCAGGAAAGAATCCTGAAAAATAGAAGTATGGGAACATCTTGGAAGATAAGTGAGGGCAGGTTTCAAGAAAGAAGGGGGGTAAACTCTATAGACGTTGGTCTGTGGTCAAGGCTGACATCTTAAGAAGTACATAAGGGCCTGGGGTAGAGCTATTTCAGAAAACAGTTTCACTTGAATCAAAAAGTCGTACTTCCATATTTTAAAATGAGCCAATTTTTTGGTGGAAAATAACAATAATTGTCTTAGAAAAAAATAAAATAAAAACAAAACAAAACAACATTGGGCCCTCAATTGTGTCCAGCTGACAAATGCAAGAACATGGTGACCCAAAAATTTGCTTCTCTCTGGTCTGTAGGAGATTTCCTTGCTCACTAGTCAGAACTAGTTTGCTAGTTTTGTGAGGTTAAGCTATTGTGCAATATGATTCAGCTGGCTCTGTGGGTGTTTATTTACAGATGGCTGCCATCTTGATTTATTGTCTGTCAAATTATAATTATTAAGGATGGAGTTAATTGTCATTTCAACCACCTGGTAATTTCCCATTGTGCTTTCATGTGGTGATAAATCTGTCCTTTAGAATGTAAAGGTTCATAAATTATTTTACTTCCACATTTATCTCCATTCATGTCTTGTTCAAAGTAAGTGATTAATAGAAGTTATTGATCCTTTTTAGTGTAATTTGTGGACCAGCAAGTAAAAGAATTGCCAATTGTTATAAATGTTTTGAGTAGCAGGGCTGGTATAACAAGAATCCAGTGATGTGAGTTACAATAATTGAAATAAAAATAACGAGGCATGCTCTTTCAAAGACTGGTCTAATAAAAAATTTAACAATGCTCCCAGTATATTCTATGGTGCATCACAGATGATGGTTTATAAACCACATTATTTGTTTACCCTATTGTTTACTCTTTTGTTTACCAAAGCCGCTTTATCTTCATGCCCTCTGAACTTGTAGGACAGAATTCAGCAGGGTCAGTGAGGTTACCCTAGTCTTATAGGGCCTCAATCACTTTGATTCAGGGCTATGAATGGGATTGTCTGCTTGGTCCCTCTTTAGGGAGACATCTGATAGAACTAATTTAAATAAAGAGGACAAGATATAGGTCATAGGAGCTATGAGATATGTATCATAGGAGCTACATCCCACCTCCCATTTTTGGTGTCCAGTCCCTGGTTTGTGTACTTTTCCTTTTCCAGTTTTCCCCACTACTTACATTTTCAGGAGGGCACACATAATTTGCTAAATTAGCTAGCTGAGGATAGAGTGGGAGCTTTCCCACCACCCACAGCCTTGGGATGCTACTGTGGTCTCATCATTGTTTTCCTCTCAGGAAGCACATCAGGCAAACATTCTGTGTCCAGCTTCCTCTAGCAGCATAGAGGATGAAGCCCATGTCCCTGGCTCCTTAATACTTTCATGCAGAGCCACCTTCCAATTGACAGCTGCCAACTTAGAGTCCCTGGTGGCCACGAGGTCTCATGTTGGCACTTGCTTTGGAGTGAAACTTGGCCTGGGCTGATTTCTGCTAATACCTCTTTCCAGACCAAGAGCCATGCCTCCATTGGGCCCAGAGGAAATCTGTGAACAATGTCTTCTTTCCTATACTTTGTAAGATTGTGAACCAGTTAAGGAAGGAAAGTTCAGAGGATAGAGGTTGGAGTCTAGGACCACCTTGTAGTTTGTCACCAGGCTCACCTGATCTCTCCTAAGGAATGCTGACCTGCCATATAAAATTTCTACTTGGGGGCAGTTTTCCGTGGTCATGTGTCCTGACATAGCTTCTCCTTCTCTCCCTTCCTCACTTCTACTCCATGAGGGAAAGACCACTTCTTACTTACAAGATGCTCTTATCTCCAGTACCTGTCCCCTTCAGTCTACCTTCCAGAGTTCTCACAATCTGGCACTTACCTACTATCTCCAATCTAATGTTCCTGTATTCCTCCGTGGTGGATGACATTTCAATGCCTTTACATTGAAGGTTCCAGTTAGCTGCCATGTCTTTCCCCTCTCCATGTTGTTAGTCTGAAGTATTCTTTGTTACTCTTCAAAATTTGTAAGTCAGTGGCCAGTTCCTCAGTGGAGTCTTCTATGATCACTTCCACTTCCCTGATAATTCTGTGCCTTGTTGTATTATTTCTATAACTTAAACTTATTTTTACTCTTGCTATATCACATCATATGACATTTTATTTTTGCTTGCCTGTCCATCTCCCTTCTGGGGTCATCAAGAGCAGGATCTAGGGTGGAATTATCATAGAGTAGGAGTTAAATCATAGTTGAGAAAATTCTTGATCAAGTCTTTGTACATCTCCCATTCCCTAGCATAGGGCTAAGTATGCAGTAGATGCTAGATACATAGTTGCTGATGGGTCCTTATTAAACATAGCTAAAATCTTGGCCAATATTCTTGTACCAATGTTAGAGTAGATGAGTGTCTTTATGGAAAAATCAGAACTGGCTTCATGGAGAAGTTGACCCCTTATCCAAGACATACATGACAGTTGCTGATAGGAGTAAAAGGCATTTAATCATATCCAAATGGAAAGAAAAGAAGGCTTTGATTTTGGTTAATAGAAAACATTTTTTACTAAATATTAAGAAAATAGGATACATATTTCTTTTTATGGTCAATGTATATTTTCTTTTATATGAGACATTTCTGTGGAACTCAAAGGATACCCTTCCTTCCTTCCTTCCTTCCTTCTTTCCTTCCTTCCTTCCTTCCTTCCTTCCTTCCTTCCTTCCTTCCTTCCTTCCTATAACCTATAAAGATAAACAGTCTTAGGCAAAACGGAGGCTGCGAACTTCTATAGAGAAAAAGTGGGAAGTCTATTCTATGTCAGTTCAATTCTGATGGTAGGTTAGGCCATCTCATCCCAACCCAAAATCGTAATAAGTGAGATACACATTTACAAGAAACTCTTCTCTTACTCAATGTCAACTTGAGGATCTTGGCTTTCTTGGCCCAGCATGGAGACTGGTTTCCTGAATGTCTGAGGAATTTGTTTTCTTGGCTGGAATTGAACAAGAAGGATCTTTTCAGAAATCAGGAAAGCTACCTGTAAGGACTTCTGGCCAAGATGGTGGCATAGGTAGATACACGTTGCCTCCTCGCACAACTGAAAAAGGACAACGACAAATTTAAAAACAAAAAATGACCAGAACTGCCCCAAAATTGAAATGTATGGTAGTCTGACAACCAAGGAATTAAAGAAAAAAACATTCATCCAGACTGGTGGGAGGGGTGGAGACAGGCAGCCTGGGTAGAGAGGACATGCAGCAAGGCAGCAGCTGGCAGACCAGGTGGTCCCACATTAGTGTGTGGATAAACCAGGAGGAACAACTGGGGAGTGAGACAGACCACGCAACCCAGGGTTCCAGCATGGGGAAATAAAGCCTCAAAACCGCTGTCTGTAAAAACCTGTGGGAACTGTGGTGGTGGGAGAAATTCTCAGCCTCATAGCAAAGTTCATTGGAGAGACTCACAGGGCCCTAAAACGAACACCAGCCCATCTACCTGGGAATTAGCACCTGAGGGGTCCAATTTGCTTGTGAGTAGCAGAGGAAGTGACTGAAAGCCAGCCAAGAGCCAAGCAAGCGGCATTGTTTCCTCTCAGACCCCTCCCCAACATACAGCGCCACAACACAACAACATGGGTTGCCCTGCCCTGGTGAATACCTAAGGCTCCATCCCTTACTGTGTAACTGGAATGTGGAGACAAAAAAATATGGCCCAAATGAAAGAACAGATCAAAGCTCCAAAAATAGAACTAAGCAATGAAGAGATAGCCAACCTATCAGATGCAGAATTCAAAACACTGGTAATCGAGATGCTCACAGAAATGGTTGAGTATTGTTGCAAAATAGAGAAAAAGTGAAGGCTATGCAAAGTGAAATAAAGCAAAATATACAGGGAACCAATAGTGAAGGGAAAGAAACTGGGACTCAAATTAACGATTTGGACCAGAAAGAAGAAATAAACATTCAACCAGGACAGAATGAAGGGACAAGAATTCAGAAAAATGAGGACAGGCTCAGGAACTTCCAGGACAACTTTAGACATTCCAGCATCTGAATAATAAGAGTGCCAGAAGGAGAAGAGGAAGAGCAAGAAATTGAAAACTTATTTGAAAACATAATGAAGGAGAACTTCCCCAATCTGGCAAAGGAGATAGACTTCTAGGAAGTCCAGGAAGCTCAGAGTCTCAAAGAAGTTAGACCCAAGGAAGCACACACTAAGGAACATCATAATTACATTACCCAAGATTAAAGATAAGGAGAGAATCTTAAAAGCAGCAAGAGAAAAGGAAACAGTTACCTACAAAGGAGTTCCTGTAAAGCTATCAGCTGATTTCTGAAAAGAAACCTTGCAGGCAAGAAGGGGCTGGAAAGAAGCATTCAAAGTCATGAAAGGCAAGGATCTACATCCAAGATTACTCTATCCAGCAAAGCTATCATTTAGAATGGAAGGGCAGATAAAGTGCTTCCCAGATAAGGTCAAGTTAAAGGAGTTCATCATCACTAAGCCCTTATTATATGAAATGTTAAAGAGACTTATCTAAAAAAAAGAAGATGATCAAAAAATATGAACAGTCCAATGTCAACAAACTCACAACTCTCAACAACTGAACCTGAAAACAAAACAAAACAAAACAAACTAAGCAAATAACTAGAACAGGAACAGAATCACAGAAATGGACATCACATGGAGTGTTATCAGCAGGGAAGGGGAGGAGAATGGGGGGAAAAGTACACGGACTGAGAAGCATAAACATGAGGTTACAAAGTAGACAGCAGGAGGGTAAGAATTGTATAGGAAATGGAGAAGCCAAAGAACTTGTATGTAAAACCCATGGACATGAACTTGGGGGCAGGGGATGCTGGTGGGAGGGAGGGTACAGGGCAGAGGGGAATGCAGGGGAGGAAAAAATGGGGCAACTGTAATAGCATACTCAATAAAATATATTAAAAACAAAGAAAAGCTCCGTGTAAAACCTGAACTGTTCTACTTCTATTTTGTTCTATTTTGACACCATCAGGAGCTTTTCAAGGCAAAGAAGACAGCTAAGTTCTGCAGTGGGTTGAAAATTGTACTAATACAGCAGACGACTCTTATGACCCCTTGAGGCCCTATCCTTCTCTAGGAACCACTAATTATTGTCAGGACGGTTTATATGTGTATACCTACTATCTTCGTATCTGAAAAATATGGCTCAGTATTTGCTTCGCAATCTCAGAGGAGAAGTTGCAGTCTCTGTCCCTCCTCCAGGAAACAGTTAGATAAGAAGAGTTTAAATGACAGGTGCAGGGACAGAGTTCTGCTGGTCAGTTTTAGATTGGCCTTTGGTCTTTCTGACATTGAAGAGCACAGAGCCTCTTCTTTAGCCTGCTTGTCACTATGTCAACACAGAAGTTAAAGGGGAAGAAATAAACAGAACAGTATGTTTAAATTTGTCAGTGGGAAACAAACTCCATCACATTTTTTTCCCTTGAGCTGATGGATCCTAGAGGCTTGAGGAAGCAGTATTAACTGCACCTGGTAGAAACATATTAGTTTTCACCTGGTTAAGGGGTATTGGGAAGAACACTGATCTGAGAGCCAGTGGACTTGGGGTCCAGTCCTTGTCTGGTGCTGACTGTTCATATCACCTTGGACAGCTCAGTTCTTTTCTCAAGTCTCGACTTCCCTCTTTGATATGATGAGGTAATCACTGAGGCCTCTCCCAGGTCTGAATGTTCTGAGAAGTTGAAAACCACGGGAAGATGGGTGGGTCACATGGTGAGCCTCTGAGTCCTGTGCGCACACCCACAGCTGAGTGTCTACCAAGAAGTATCTTTTTATTGCTACTATCGAAACCTTTGCTCAGGGCCATACAATTGTTCATACCCATTGAATTAGTAATCGACTCCTGGAAGTTTATTGTAGAGAAATAAACTACTTCAGAAGGAGGAATAGTTACATTAACAGAAAAGGTATAATTCCGTGTCGGATGTCAGCTCAGTGCCCAACAGCAGGAGAATGGATCCGGACAGGCAGTGAGTGGTTTCAAAGTCCTGTGGGTGACATGAGGAAGTGCTTTCTACAACACAGGAAAGCAAATTGTATGAGCTTTGTGGATTGCAAATATGTATATGAATAAGTGAGGGGCGAGAGGATTGTCTACGGTCTACCCTCTATGAGTCAGGCGCTGTCCTAAGCATTTTGTTCCATTAATCATCTCACTTGTTCTTTTGAGCAGCAGTGAGGATAGGTACTACCATTACCAATTTGTAGATTAGGAACCTAAGACTCAGAGAGTGACAGTCACCATACCAGCACTGCTGCGAATGGGTTTGCGCTCAAGAGTCAAACCCCGGTATCACTGGTTTTCATTATTCGTGGTAGTTATGGTCTATAAGGTCTGTGAACACTGAATTAGGGCATACCAAACCATGGCTCCCGTGAGCCTCTGATCACAGCATATTTTATCCACCAGTCATTATGTAACCATGTTTTATGTGTATCTCTG
This sequence comes from Micronycteris hirsuta, assembly GCA_004026765.1. Classification (NCBI taxonomy): domain Eukaryota; kingdom Metazoa; phylum Chordata; class Mammalia; order Chiroptera; family Phyllostomidae; genus Micronycteris; species Micronycteris hirsuta. The sequence goes on from PVJI01017990.1 coordinate 20,994, forward strand.
TTTAAGGACACTTTACTTAATAAATATTGTGAATCATTAACATTGAACTCAGGCCAATGGCACAAGAACGCTTGCCTGGACAGCACTCATCTAACACACGTATGCTCTCTGCAAGGTGCGTTGTAGCCTTGCTTTCTTGCGTTTAGAAACACCAGACGGCAACTTGGCAGTGTGCTTGGGAGGTAATTTTAAACAGCAGAATCACCAACAAAAAGCACAAAGATGTGAAAAACATGGCACCAAATAGACCACAAACAAGATAGCTGCTTACAATATGAGAACTGAAACCAGATGACAGAGTAGCACCTTGCTTCACCTCACCTGGAAACAGGCACGTTGGGTAACTTGAATTTTTCACTGCTCTGCACGTGTCTGAGAATGACCATGAGATTTCTGTGTCTATTGATTTGGGGTTACAAATAAATTTTAGGGGGCAGGTGAATTCATAAATATAGAATCTGTGAATAATGAGGATTGCTCGTTCATTCATTCATTCAGCAAATATTTATAATGTATCTGTCAGGTGCCAGACACTATCCCAGGCACTAGGTATATAGAATTGAAAAAAAACAAAGCCTGTACTCATGGAGCTAACATTCTGGGGAAGGTTAAATGCAGGTAATACATCATGGTCAAATAGCCACAATTTACAGGGATGGATTAAACTGGGAAGGGACTAGAGAGGGATGGGTAGAGGGGTTGCTATTTATTTATACAAGTAGTCAGAAGGAAGCCTGGGAGGTAAGATCTGAACAGTCACTCAAAGGAATCAAGTTGTAGGGACATGCTTGGGGAGAATGACCAGGAAGTGGGAGCAAGAAGTGTAAAGATGCTGACCAGGAGGCCAGGATGCCCGGGAGCCATGATGGAAGAGGTGAGCAAAGTAGGCTGGCTAGTGCTGTTGAACTCTCTTACTTCAAAACCTGGGCTTTGGAAAGGAATATAGTCTGAGGATGCAGAACAGCAGCACTGAGATGCTTTCTAGGTTGTCATAATGTTGTCATAATAAAACATCCTTTTTCCATTGTTTCTTGAGAAAGTCTCAGGTAAGAGCCAAAGAGCAGATCTTTACAAAGGGATGGAAGCTTTCCAGGCTCCTCCAGACCTTTGCTCTATCTGGGGCTTGGTTGTCTGGCTTCGGGAAGTGACTTAAAATTAGCTTGCACTTGGGTGAGATTCTTTGGGAGATAACACGGCCCAGGGCTGCAGTATCGAGGACAATTTCATCAGCATCTGTAGTGCATCCGAGGAGAGTCACAACAAACAAACCATCCCCAGGACAACAGGAGGAGTGGAAGCAGGAAGCAAGTCCACACTGAGATTTAACTTGAGGAAAAACGCTGCTCACTCAATGCTGAGTTCCGCTCACAGCACTTGTAAGAAGATCAGCGCTGCGGCCCATGCTGGGGCCAGCTGCAAACGTCATCTGGAGTTAGAGCTCCTGCGACTTAACCCTCACTGCTGACAGGGAAACTGAGGCCTAGAGAGGGACAGAAAGAAGCTTCTACTCAAACACCAAGGGAGTGACAGCCAAAGACTGGAATTCAGCCTTCTCAATAAACTGTCATTCTAGACAGTTATTACTAGAATTTAGGAGAAAAAACTTTGACAGAAGTCCCACATTTGCAGAAAAGCCATTGATTGTCCCAGTTGCTATGTTTGTACCAATAGCAGCAGCAGCAGCAGCCTCCACAATTCAGTTCAGTGAACCCTTTTTTTTTCTCAGCCTGGTCATTCAGCATCTGCCTCTCTAGTGTCCTGTGAAAACCTATGTGGCCATAATGTGAATCAATCCCAAGAGAATTGTTCTCAATCAGCAAAGATGATCGCTGTGGATGGAAGAGGGTCAAGGGGAATTAAAATCCTGTTTCATGTTCTTTAGATCTAACAGACCGTTCTTTTGTAGCTCTTGTATGGAGGTCTGTGGTTTGTAGAGCTCTCTGGGTTTAGGTTTCTGCAGATCCTCTGGGAATCACTGAATCCCCAAAGAAGTTGGATGTGATTCGTCAGGAATAGTAATGCACTGGTAAACTGGCTCTCTGGAGGATGGGGCTGGGCTGGGAAGTCCTGATCTGTTGCGTTTGCCAATATCTGTGGTGTAAATACTGTCACCATGGTAGATTTCAAGCTGTCAGCGGTTTAAAAAACAGCTTGCAGAATTCCTGAAAACTTAACAGTCAGCTCTCCTGAGCCTGCTCCAGCCTGCTCCAGCCTTCTTCAGCACCTCCCCGCCACCGCTCCCCACCCCCCCGCCCCGCCCCGCTGGCCCCATACCTCTTCAAAGACAGGGCCATGGCCAGGGAGGCAGGGAGGGGAGCTGTGGTTGATCTTTCTTAGTTCTGTGAGGTCAGATCTCACCTGAGAGGATGTGTCTAGTTTAATCCTAGATTGTAAGAGGAGCACGGACAAATTGACAACTGTTCAGGGTGTTGAGCAAGAAACAATTTCATCTAGGCAAAAATACAAAACAAAACAAAACAAAACAAAAAAACACCCCACTGGGAAGTAATCTAGGAATCTTGCTGGGATGAGAATCTAGGAGAAGAATACATGGTATCCTGGTCATTGCTTCAAAATCTCTGTGGGCCATGACATACTTGTCCAGAGTGTGAGGGGAAGTGTCTAGGACAGGGGAGATGGTTTCAGTTTATCGTAAGAACTTTTTGATAAAGCTGCCCACAGAAAGGCAGGGGCTGCTGGGAGCTATGGAGGGCTTCATCACCTTAGGTATGCCTAATGTGGGGCAACCACTAGGTGGGGCTGTGGCAGTGGGAACTCCAGGTCCCCTCTAGTTTCTGGGGGCTGACCCTGCAATGGAGTCTTCTCTTTCTCCCATTTAACCAGTTTCACCTTTTCACTTCTTTTTGTTCCTTTTCTCGCTCTCTCTCCCCTGGCTCACTTTCTTTGCTGCTGGTGGCTTATTGACCTGTCTTAGCTCTCTTCTTGGACAATGACCACCTCATCTTTTTGAAGAGAGAGATCAAGCTTCTGAGCTTTCTCCGGGCTGCTTACATCCAAGAAAGAGAACATGAGCCCTCTTTTTCCCATTTTTCTTTGCTTTCTTTCCTCTCCTTCAACATTCTCAGCTCCTTGTTTCTGACTGAAGAAGGGCAAATAAACAAATTGAAACTGAAACTGTGTGTTGGCCATAAAGTGAGGACATCTGGGAGGCTTGCAAGGAAATTTACATGCTTGTCGGGTTTCAGATTACATATTTTGTGTTGCCTGGTAACGAGCCCCACAGCTTCCTTTCGTGCTTTATTCTCCCCTATCCCTTGTTTATAGTGTACTCACCACTGTGACATCATAATCCCCCATTGAACAGCTGTCAGGGGGGCCCAACTGCTGAGTAAACAGGGCTTTACAATCTCTCCTCCCACAGGCTGATTTACTAAATAGATCAATATTTGGTTTGTAGGCACAGGGATTAGAGGGTGGAAGCATCTTTTGAAAAAGCCCTCTCTCTTCCCAGGGCCTCCAGTGCACCTGAGAATGCTGAAAAGAAAAGCCAGGTTCGTGGACACACACACACACACACAACCAACACATCACCCAGGCTGCTTTCACCTGCGCATGGTTTCCCAAGGAGCAGCTTGTCTTTAAGAAGTGAGACCCATTTGAGAATGAGCGATGTCTCAGGTTCTTTATTCTAGTGCTTAGAGATTTCCACTTTCTTCTCTCTCTCTCTCTCTTTCTCTCCCCCCGCCTGACTCTCTGCCTCTCTCTCTCTCTCTCTCTCTCTCTCTCTCTCTCGCTCTCGCTCTTGCTCTCTCTCTCCTTCCCCTTAGCTGCCTTTTCCCTGTCCCAGTCACATTGTCCCATTCGTTTTAATCTTTCTAAATGGATAGTATAGCCTCAGGGACTAAAAGAATGACAGGTGGATAAACAGAATCTAAGCTCCTGAAGATCCCTCCCTGCTTGCACCCACCATTCTCTCCATCCCACTCTGGGGTTAGTAACTGCATAAAGGAGTATCCCACTCCTCCAAGAAGTTTTTTGGTGTTTTGTGTTTGTGGGGTTTTTGTTGTTGTCATTATTTTGTCGAACTAGAGATTCAGGGTGATAGTTTGAGAAAGGAGGACTTAGATCTTGGCTCTCCTGGGATAGGAAAGTGGGACTGAAAACTGTGGGAGCAGGGAACTTGGAGCCTGAGCATCAGTAGGTGGGAGCTGTATCCTGGCACTTCTGTAATTTGCATTTGCTCTGTGGCGTTGGAGAAGTCTCATGGATACAACATTTCAATTGGGCTACAAGGATCTGAAGGCCTCTCCAGGAAGCCAAGATGAGCATCAGACTGAGCTGGGCTCAAAGGCTAGTCTTAACACTAATCAACTGTGGAGCTCCCACTCAAACCTATAGCCAACTCCTTGGAGCTGCCTTTGCTTACTTGTGAAAAACAGGAGGAGAGTTAACCTATCATTCTGAGGATTAAATGAGATAATGCATGTGACACATCCAGCTCAGGGGCAGGATACTTGGTGGGTGGGTTTTTTAAAGCTAACATTGTATAATTCTTGTAAAAACTAAAACTATGATAAACAAAGGCTTGGAGGTAAAAATTAGGAAAGGAAAGGGAGAGAATAGGAACAGCCAACACTTGTGTAACCCATTCACTGCATACCCATATATACCCATATATGTCTTTCCCATATATATTCTCAGGTGTTCAGCTCAACCTTGAAGAAGGGCAAAGTACCAACCACATGGACTGATCTCCTCGTTTCTCATGAGAAGCATCTTTCCCAATCCTCATGAAAATGCCAGGTTCTTATTTTCCCCGTTCCACAGATAACTGAGGTTCTGAGACATGAAAGGACCTGTCCAAGGTCGTCCAGTTGGTGAGTGATAGACCTGCACAGGTCCATCTAGTTTGCAACCTCTTGTGTTTTCCCCCTATGCCATAGAAGTGGTAGTTTAACGTGGAAAGGGAGGTAGCAAAACAGTGAGTGCTAAAAGTTAATGACTGAGCTGAAGGAAAAGAATATTTACACAACTTCCACGGCTTCCTTTGTAGTTGTCATGCAACACCATAGTGCTTTGCTGATTCATTTATTTCGTTGGGGGTAATTATAGGCCACCTCTAAAAAAGAAAATACTGCAACTGGCTGCTGGCTCTTGGACTTTGTGTGACTTTCTTTCCCCAGGTGATTGCAAAAGGCCTGCACAGCTGGAAGTGTCCCCTGGAGGCTGCATATATACCCAGAGTAGAGGGGAAATAGAATGTGGCCATGTTGGGGGAGTCAACTTCAGACAATCTACAGAAACCCAGATCCTGACTTTTCTGTACAAGGAATACTGCAGGCGTCTTGTAATTCCTCTGCTCTCTCTGGCTGGTGGGTTTCTCTTTGAGAGACTGTATGGTTTCAGTTCAGTTTCATATAGATCTATGTGTAGATCTGTATAGTGATAACATTCCTCTGTGCTAAGTGTGTCCAAGATAACTAACCTGTTTCCAAGATCTAATTTTGTACGTGGGAATCTTGCCTTGTCCTGATTTCCAGACCCATAGGCATGCTTGGCAGGCTGTGGCTGGGGGAGGTCCCAGGCTTGCCCTGGTGCCCTGCATGAGGCCTCCTACTCTCCAATGTCAGGCAGAAGCACCTGTCCTATAACAGGAGGCACTGTTTTTGCTGGCAGAGCTCAGTCTTCCACAAGGGGAAGCACCTTATGACTGAAGGCCCCTTGAATATGTCAGTACCCGTGTTTATTTGCCAACAAGTAAAATGCATTTCCAAGAACCCCTTCTTGTATCAGCTTCTGTGAATTATATCCTGCAAAGGGAAAAAAAAAGCTCCCTCTGGGGACTTTCCATAGACCAGTAAACAGCTCTCCAACTGTAGCATGCATCAGAATCTCCGGGAAGGTCTATTAAACCGTAGAAGACTGGGGCGCACCCCTAGAGTTTCTGATGTAGTACTTCTGGAGTGCGGCCTGAGGATTTGTGTTTCTAACGCGTTCCTGGGCAGGCGGTGCAGATGATGCTGGCCAGAGGCCACACCTGGAGAACGACTCCCCTCAACTATCCACCCCAGCTACTTGAGTCCATGGAGTCCATAATGTTTAACTGTCTTTGACATTATTTCTTTCAATTGGCCATTGTTCGGATCCTTTCTTTCATAAAGTATCTGGGAGTGTCTCTCTCCTCTTAAGCAAGAACGCAAGTCAGGTTGCCTTCTCGGCATCATTTCTGCATCATCTTGCAGCCTGTATCACTTATGCTCATAGATGTGGAAATTCCCCAATCCGTTTCCCGACTTGTAACGCTGCCTCCTTGGACTGACTGTTTGCTCTCCGGGCTAGTAGGCCTCCCTGGCCCTGCCTGGTCTATTCTGAATTGCTCGTCAAAGTGGAACTCAGGGTACAGCCCCTGTGGAGTCATCCCTGAACAACCTGCTCAGGCAGAGAGTTTCCCTTCTCTTTAATTCAACAGCTTCTAGTACAGAATTGTCCTTCAGCCCTTGGCACATTCTAAGGTAAGAATTTATTTGTAGGCTTCCCATGCCCACTGGGAAAGGAGATACTGAAGGCAGAGACTAGGAAGGACTCTACTTGAGTTCTCTGAAGTAGAAAGAATATGGGTCTCAACCCCAGCTACCTCTTAGGACCACTGAGGAGCTTGCAAAAATTCCAATGCCCAGGTCTTTCTTTAGACCAATTAAATCAGAAACTCTGGGGCACAGAGTTGACCTCCAGCCTCCTGATTTCCTAAGAAGAATGTTTTCAGCAGCTATAAGTCCATTCTGATTTTGTGATTTCATAGTCCAGTAACTTGTCTATGAGGCAGAAGGAAAAGACTTTATGGTTCTCATTTTAAATGAGGAATATGCTCTAAGTACTTATGTGTACACACATGCTCACAAGCACACATGTGAACACACACGTGCACATACAACTGCACAGAGAGACACACAGTTCCTTTGCCCAGACCAGAGTGGGGCTCCTTGCTTTGGGCTGTGTCTAGATGTTGATAACTAAAGCCCCCTTTCTCCAGGAAGTTCAGAACAGGTTTTAAACGAAATTTTCTCACTGGCAACCCAGAGTCCTCTGACAAATGGCTTCACCCCTTCACACTAGCATGGGGCAAATGTGGGGACCCCAGAGAGTCAAAAGATGGGATCTGAGAGTCACAATGCCCAGAACTCTGGGATATCCTCACCCTCATCCAGTCTCAGCTAACTTCCTTCCACTCTGTTGTTTTGGAAAGACCAGAGGAGGAGGGGTTGGGATGCCCCGTCACTCTCTTCCACGCCCTCTGGCTTGCAGCTATCATGTTTCATGTCACATTCATTTTTCCTTTTTTAAAAAAATTTATTTTGAAATGGTGAGGGGAAACCTTTTGTCTTACATCATATACAGTCAATATCAAGTAACCTGGTCATTAAACATTGCTGTAAGAGCCTATGGGTATCTGAGGGGAACACTGTGCATGCTTGTCAAGCTAAAGCACAATCTCCTAAATCATCTCTTGTGTAACTGCCTCCCTAATTTTTATTAGTGTTTTACAAGAAAAAAAAATTGATTCGAGAAATGAAAGTAGCAGAGGGCTGTGCACATCATGATCTTTCAGAAACAATGATGAGATAGATGAATTTAATAGAGTTCTAAAAGTTTCAATCAACTAAGGATGGCCAAAACAAGTCTGCTCTGTAGGATAGCCCTGGTTCGATAACTATGACAGCCACCATTTCATAAACACTCTTCAAGTGCTAGAAAATATGTCAGGTATTTTACTTGTGTTATTTCAAGCAGTTACTCTTCCCCCCCAAAATATACACAAATAATTTTATAGAAGAAAATTGAAGTCCAGAGAAGTTAAGTAACCACCCCCAGGTCTAACAGCTAGTAAATGAGATTTGAGTCCACCTGATTCTGAAGCTCATGATTTTTTCCATCATTACAGTCCCTTGAGCCTCAGCACTTCTCTTTTCTCATCTGTAAAATGGGTATTGTAATAGTCATCCCTTTATATGCCTTGCAGGGATAATGGAATAATAACTGTTATTAGCAATAATAATACCTTCAGTTTATGTAGCGCTTTATTTTCCAAAGTCCCTTTGTATCCTGAGTCCTACTTGAACAGCATAACAACCCTATGACACAGGTATTATCATACCCATCATCCATATAAGGGAGCTGAGGCTCGGAGATAAGGTGATTTGTCCAAGGTCACAGCGCTAAAGAATGGTAGCACCAGAAAATTGATACCAAGGTCAGTGCCTTGTCTACCTAGCATCAGCAGCCTCGTTAATTACCAAAGTGACTGTAATAAACTCAAGGTTCCCAGGAGAAGGATGGACTCATGCTATAATACTATGTAGAGTGATAGTATCACGTTGCCATGCTTATTATTAGGTGCCAAAGGACACTTTTGAAGTGGCTGGGCCATTTTACCCTCGGCAGATCACCTCCTCTCTCCTGCTAGTCAAAATTCCCTGTTCTTCATCCCTTGGTCCTTCAGACCAAAATGCTCATTTTCAGAGCTGCTCTTGTGTTCACATGGCTCTCAGAAACTTGAGTCTGAACTTGGTTGGGTACTTGGTGGCTCTTCAGGGGCTCTTCTTTTCTCCTTTGAGTGAATTGGAGGAAGTTTGGGTGTTCAGGAATTTAAGTAACAACTTAGATACCTGACTGACAGCTATAGTCATTATATTAGCCTCTGATATAAACTGATGTGAAAGCAAGCCCCTGGGAAAAGCTGGATTACAATTAGGGTATTTTCTTGATGCTTGGGGCTGGCCAAATGGATAGGTGAAGGCTATTAGGGAAAGTACAAAGTCGTCATTCCAGAGTGAGGAAAAACTGTTTACTTGATGAGAAGAAGAGCTAGAGGTTCAGTGGATCACAAGTTATGTATCAGACACAGTGTGGAGAAGATTTCTTTCATTGCTAGAAGCTGTAATTCTCATATAGTTGATTTTAGCCATAGGAGTTATTTTGGGGGATCCTTTGACTTAGAAAATAAGAAATTTAGACAGGATCGAGGGAAGAGTTGACAGAAATAATTAATGACTCTACAAGGAATAATGTGAGGAAGAACTAAAGGAGCTGGTATAGTTTAGATTAGGTTTGGTGGAAAAGGAGACCATATGCTCAGTCACGGTCTAAAGAATAATGGATGAGAGGTCAGGGGTCTTCTAGGGCAGGATAAAGGCAGCAGAACACGAGCTCAACCCATTTTCAAATTAACCAAAACTGATGTTCCTAATCTGGTTGATATTGGCTTCAGAGACACTTCAAGGCAGATGTCTATCATCTGAAGCATAGGAAAGTTATCTTTTAAGAATGAATTTGAAGTTGGGGAAATATGTAACAAAAACTTCAGATGAACTGGTTGGAAAACTACCACGTGGATCAAAACCAGCTTCTGTCTTCATCTGGTCGTTTTAGTGTGATTCTTTTTCTAGGTCCACTCAGAAAAACCAATGACATTTTCACAGATAGTCTGACCTTGAGGTTGATAGTACCACTAGGCCTGGAGGTAAGGCCAGAAACTGAATGCATTAGAGTCTCTTGTGTAAGTTCCTGGAGGTCTCAGTTCTAGGTGAACCCACTTTCTCTTGTTCTAGAACATTTGTAGCTGGGCTTTCCCAGTGTGAACACAGACCTTGAAGGTGGCTCTGGGGCCACTTGCAGATTTGGAGAGGCCTGATTTAGCTCTCATGCAGCAGGTGGGCGTCCAAGCCTACCACCCACTGTGAAGACTATGCATTGTTCTCTGGTCCTGGCTCTGCTCCTTGGCAATCCTGGATCCCAAAACATCAGTAAGAGCCTTGGCCCCCTGCTGTTATGGAGGAGGCTGAGCCAAGAGGGGAGGAGTGGGAGAGTCTGAGTTAGTCCTTCGAGGTCTATGAAATCAACCCTTAGCAGAATAGGAATTGGAGGGGAGTGGGGAGGGAAGAGAAGGGAAATCCCTATGGTCTTCCCACTGTACTTACTCCCCAAAGGAGCCCCCAGGTAATGTCTATTTCCTCAAACTCAAACTCGGTAGTAGCAACTGCCAAATACCCATTTGGCTCACATGAATGCTTCTCCCTGACTTTGGAAGATGATGAGTTGGGGTAGGAAGATGGGGCTCAGTAAATGGAGAGTAGGTAGGTCTGTTGGATCAAAGAGTGAGTTCAGAGCATCACTGGAAGATTCCAGCATCATTGCACCCTCTTCTGAGGTCCCTGTCCAGGGGACTGTTGGGCCATTCCTACAGCTGCAGCCGATGTTCTCCCCACTCACCCTGAACTCACCCAATTTCCTGGTGAATCTTAGGTGTGTCACCCCCTTTCCAACTGTTAGGGACATGCCTTTTCTCTCCCCAGGAAGGTGAATCCTCCTGACCTCAGGAAGCTGACTTTCACCTCCACAGCCTTCAGTGCTGGGAGTTGCTCCCACATTTCATTAATACTAAAATTAAGCCATACCATGTCCCTCACAACATCCACCCAAGCCCCCACCACAGGTGAGGACATTGAGGCCAGAAACAGGAAATGACTTGTTTTAAGTCCCAGACCTACTCCCCCCCAACTTCTTTTTTGGAGGGGCTACGGTACAGAAAAAGGTTGCAAACCAAAATACTTCTATCGTTGTTTTCCCATTGACACTTTAAGGGACTTGTAGTGCTGTGGCTTCTTCTGATCCACTCATGGATGAGACATCCAGACCATGTGGCTTCCCTTACCTCATAGTTACCCTCCTAAGGGACCCCAAACTCCCTTCCCAGGGGAAGAAACACCAGCAACCTCACTGCAGATGCGCATTTGGAAGGTTTAAATACAGGTGTTGAAATGTTTTAGCTGCAAAGGCAGCTTTTGGAAATTGATTTTGCTAGGTTATCTGAACTCTGGGTTTTCATTAAACTTTTTAGTATAATTCTGGTCATGCAATCTTGGGAAGGATTTTAAAGGACTCCTGACTCATTTTCTTAAAATTAGACAAATGCACATGAAATGCACACGACGCACACACCTCAGGCACTCACACATCTCTTATTCATTCCACATGCTAGATTCAATTTTACTTTTCCGTGCGTGACCTTGTAATTAAGAAGTACATTTTCTTTGAAGAGACAATTACAGTTACAGATGGTAATGCATGGGAAGCTCAAAGAATGTTCCCTAGTATTAATCAGAGGCCATTTGCATTACCTCTTAGAAATCTTCTTGAAGTTTCAAATTAATAAAGTGAGAATACTTATAAAAGTGCCAAAACACTTCTCTGCTTGAAGCTGAGCTGTAGCTTGAGCCAATTATTCAAAGAATTGGTATGTCCCTGTAGGGGTTCAGGACAGATCCCCTCTCCTCTGCCTTTACCGCCACACCCAATTTATAATCTCAGGGTGTTGGAGCTACAACTCAGAAAGTGTACTGAGTTGTTTCATTTAACAAACTCACTCTGCAAATAGGGCAGTCACGTGCTCAAAAAGGAGAGAGATTTGACCAACTTTGCAGAGGAAACTGGGCATAGATTTGGAGCAGGGTCCCACGGATTTCTGAATCTTGGTCTAGATTGTCCCATTGCCCAAGCTGTTCCTATCTAACTTGAGCTTAGAGGCAGTTTTTCAAAAAGATGCTTCCTAAAGCCAATTACTCTAAGTAGAAGAAGGCCAGGTAATGGAACAAGTAGTTGCAGACAAAGCTGTCAATATCTAAAGGCAAGAATACTTCATCCCATTATGTAGTAGCAATGCCCACAGGACAAGCGATGTTCAGAAGAGCAGGTTTGCCCCTTGAAGGCAGAGCCCATGCTTTATTTATTTTGATAAATATGGTATCAGATGAAAGCCTAGGTAAAGGAACTAACATTGAATGAGACCCTGTTATGTAGCTGACACTTCAGGCATCACAGGGATCCTGTATGATAGGTTATGTTACCCCCATTTCATAGATGGTAAAACTGAGGCTCAGGAACAATTGTGTCTTGCAGAAAGTCACTTAGCTAGGAAACAGTGGGGCTATAACTCAAACCCAGACCTTGATTTTTTTTGGCTATTTATTAATTTTTTTTAAATTTTTTAAATTACTTTATTGTTGTTCAATTACAGTTGTCTGCATTTTCTCCTTCCCCTCCTCCCCACCCCATCCAAACCTCCCTCTCTCCCCTGCTTCCACCCTCCCCCTTGGTTCTGTCCATGTGTCCTCTGTAGTAGTTCCTGAAAACCCTTCTCCCCACAAGTCCCCTCCTTCTCCCCTCTGGCTATTGTTAGATTGTTCTTCATTTCAGTGTCTCTAGTTATATTTTGCTTGCTTTTTTCTTTTGTTGATTATGTTCCAGTTAAAGGTGAGATCATATGGTATTTGTCCCTCACTGACTGGCTTATTTCGCTTAGCATAATGCTCTCCAGTTCCATCCATGCTGTTGCAAAGTGTATAAGCTCCTTCTTTCTCTCTGCTGCGTAGAATTCCATTATGTAAATGTACCATAGTTTCTTGATCCACTCATTTGCTGATGAGCACTTAGGTTGCTTCTAGCACTTGGCTGTTGTAAATTGTGCTGCTATGAACATTGTGGTGCATAGGTTCTTTTGGATTGGTGTTTCAGGGCTCTTAGGGCATAATCCCAGCAGTGGAATTGCTGGGTCGAAAGGCAGTTCCATTTTTAGTTTTCTGAGGAAATTCCATACTGTTTTCCACAGTGGCTTCACCAGTCTGCATTCCCACCAACAGTGTACTGGGGTTCCCTTCTCTCCGCATTCTCTCCAACACTTGTCTGTTGCTTTGTTCATGATGGCCATTCTGACCAGTGTGAGGTGGCATCTCATTGTGGTTTTAATTTGCATCTCTCTGATAGCTAGTGATGCTGATCATCTTTTCATATGTCTCTGGGCCCTCTGTATGTCCTCTTGGAGAAGTGTCTGTTCAAGTCTTTTGCCTATTTTTTAATTGTCAAACCCAGGCCTTGACTGCTCCAGGGCTCATCTTCCTTCCACCTTACTCCAGTGTGTTTGTTGGACCAGGGCAGTGGGTGGAAATGTTGGAGGCAGGTTTCATGTAGTTTAACTCAAGAATGTAAGAACTATTCCAGATGTCTAAAAATCAGGCTGACTCCTTTGGATAGGGGCAAGACCCCTGCCCCTGAAATGTGTGAAAAGAGGCTGGTTCTACCTGTGGTGGGATGTTAAGGAGGATCTAATCACTGGAGGGGATGCATGGCCAGTTGGTTAGGAAGCAGGTATGGTCCCTGTAACCCACAGGGCTTCCTTTTACACTCAACAAAACCCAGTTTCCTGGATGGCATTTGTATATGTGTGGTATGTGCAGAGGAACTTTCTCTGGTTTCCCACAGGTCTCCGTGCCTGCACCCCCATTCCTCTACAGCCCATTACCTAGTGGCCAGGGTGAACTGG
>PVJI01017991.1:0-34385 GCA_004026765.1 Micronycteris hirsuta
TCCCCTTAAGATCAGGAACAAGGCAGAGGTGTCCACTTTCACCTCTCTTATTCAATATAGTACTAGAAGTCCTAGCCACAGTGATCAGACAAGAAGAATAAATCAAAGGCATCCAAATTGAAAAGTAAGAAGTAATACTGCCCTTATTTGTAGATGACATGATACATGGAGAACTCCAACATTCTACCAAGAAACTACTTGAACTGATAAATGAATTCAGCAAAGTACCAGGAAAAAAATTAATATTCAGAAACCAGTTGCATTTTTATATGCCAATAACTTATAACAGAAAGGGAAAGCAAGTAAACAATCCCACTCACAACTGCTACAAAAATAATAATATACCTAGGAATAAACCTAACCAAGGATGTAAAATACCTATACTTGGAAAATTATAAGACACCGAAGAAAATAAATTGAAGACAATATGAATTAGTAGAAGCACATATCATATTCATGGACAGGAAGAATTAACATCATCAAAATGTCGATGCTACCCAAAGCAATCTATAGATTCAGTGCAATTCCTATCAAGATTCCAATGATGTATTTCACAGAACTAGAACAGATATTTTAAAAATTTATATGAAACTATAAATGGCCCTACATAGCACAGCAATCCTGAGACCAAAGAACAAACTTGGAGTAATCACAATACTTAATATCAAACTATACTATAATTTCATAGTAACAAAAATAGCATGGTACTGGCATAAAAACAGACATGATAAATAGATCAATGGACATAATAGAGAGATGAGAAATAAATCCACACCTTTATAGTCGATTAATATTTGACAGAGGAAGCAAACAAATACAATGAGCTAAAGATAATTTATTCAATAAATGATGTTGGGACAATTGGACAGATAAGTGCCAAAAAATGAAACTAGGCCACCTTCTTATACTACACACATTAATAAAGTCAAAATGGATCAAAGACTTAAGTGTTAGACCTGAAACTATAAAAATTATAAAAGAAAATATAAGCAGCAAAGTCTTGGACATTGCTCATCGCAATATTTTATCAGATATATCTCCCCAGGGAAAGGAAACAAAAGAAAAAAAATAAACAAATGGGGCTACATCAAACTAAAATGTTTTTGCACAGCAAAGGAGATTATCAACAAAATACAAAGACAATCCACAGAATGGTAGAAAATGTTAGCCGATACATCTGATATTCAAAATATATAAAGAACTTACAACACTCAACACCAAAAACACAAAACACCAATTAAAAAATGGGCAAAGACCTTGAATAGACACTTATCCAAAGTGGACAAACACATGGCTAGTAGACATATAAAAAGATGCTCAATTTCACTAATCATCAGAGAAAGGCAAATTAAAACCATAATGAGATAACACCTCACACCTGTCAGAATGGCTATCATCAATAAATCAACAAACAACAAATGCTGGTGAGGATGTGGAGAAAGGGGAACCCTTTTGCAATGTTGTTGGGAATGCAGATTGGTTCAGCTACTGTGTAAAGAAGTATTGAGATACCTCAAAAAAATTAAAAATGGGTCTGCCTTTCAACTGAGTGATCTCACTTCATTTCTGGGAATATATCCTAAGGAATTCAAAACTCTAATTAGGAAAAACATAAGCACCCTTGTGTTCATTGCAGTGTTATTTACAATCATCAAGATATGGAAGCAGCCTAAGTGTCCATCAGCAGGTGAGTGGGTAAAACAACTGTGGGACATTTACACAATGGAATACTACTCAGCTATAAAAAAGAAGCAGACAGAAGTTAAATAAAGTTCTTTCTACTCAGTCAAATATTGACAGATCAATTATATTGCAATAAAGCTTGGGGGAACGATTGAGTTTATAAATAGTGAATCTTTGAAAAATTATATATGAGAATTATCAGGTAGAAGGAAAAAAATAATTGTACTGGGAAGCTCTGAAATGAACAGAAGACACATAAGAGAAGTTAATTCCTATGTTTGCTATGTTTACTATATTCCTGAAGTATTTCACATGTTTTACCTTCGGGAACTCGTTTAACACGTAGAACTCTATAATGCAAATTTGTTATTCTCAGGTTAAAGAAGGTAAGTCTGAGGTATAAATTATTTAAGTAAATTTTCTAAGATTGCATAATATTGGTAATGAAGAGAAATATATTTTAGAACTCTTATACACAGAATTTAGCATTGATACAACTTTTCATATGTCATGTAAAGCAGAAAACTAAATTGCTTAGTAGAACATTAGAAGGTCTCCAAAGTCTGATACAAACTATGCATCTTGTCACATCTCCCGTTAGTCTATGTCAACATTTTGGAGCTCAGCTAATTAAAATAATTTTTCATTTGCAAACCTAATTAGGATTGTATATCTTCCAGGAAGTACCCACGCTCACACCCCAACCATCGATTTCTTTATTTCAAAATATCTAGTTGTGGAAGGGATAAAATAAATTATTAAGTTGCTTAATTAAGGGCAAATACAGACTTGATTTCAGAATGGATTTTTGGTATCCAGGCTGCAGAGAGAAGGCCAACAGGGCTGGATACTACTGCCCAGGAAAAAGAAGTAGGAAATCAAGTCTGCAAGTAATAAAGAATTCATAAGCCTGAAAAAAAAGTTTGAATTTTATCATAAACATTGGCATAACCTAACTCAGTTTCTAAAGTTCTCAGATACTTACCAATGCTATCTAATTTTGCCATATAAATTACACAGGAACAAATGCATCTGTATTTTTCCCGGCTGGAAGAACAGATGTGAAAAAGTGATGGGACTTGCCTAACACCTCACATAATTCAACAACAGCACATGGATTTATTCTCCTGTTCTCTGATTCCTGGTCCAGAGAGCTAAATATTGTAACATGTGGAAGTTGCTATTTCCATTTTCTACTGAGGACAAAATGTAAACTCAGAGTTGTTGGAGAATTTTAAATAACGCATTTCTAAATGTTTAAACAGAGACCCTTCTGAAAATGAAAGACTTATGAATTAAAGCCTGGTTTCTCTCAGTAAGAGGAAGGAGAGTGTGAATAATGAAAAAGAGGCCTGGGTTATTGCATTCTAGAAAACTAACCAGTGAGAACATGTGTTCAGAATTTCCACATGAGCATGTAAGTAAATTGAGCTCTGGGTAAAGAGTTTTAAGTGCATAATTTCATATGTATATTCTCTTCATTACCAAACAGCAAAAGGTTGGTAAAGATTTAAGATGCATATAAATTTGTTTTCCGATGTGTTAAAGTTAGTCTCTAAGAGAAGTTCGATGGCTTGACAGAAAGAACGATGTAAGAAGATGCTGAGGAAACCCAAAGGGTCTTGAGTTCTAACGATTACTTGTATAATGTGATATGAATAACATTTTAGAGTCATGGTCTGTAGCAAGAGAGATGGACCCATATTTATACTGGTATTTAATTTTCTTTTAATTTATTTATATATGGGAAAATAATCTTTTGAAGACAGTTAAAATAACAATAATTGTGCTCACTTAATCTTGGTTTAATTGGTTTTAATGATTTACTTAAATTTTAACCTATCTATCCTCAGAAAACTGGCCTTTTGAATCATTATTTTCATCTATTATCTTCATCTGGCAGTAGATAGCAGAGAGCGAAACTGTATTTAAACAATGTTTTGGTTTAGGCACATGGTTAGCCTGGGAATTGTAGATACATCCAAGGCAATGTTTGAAACAGCTAATAACATTCCCCTCAGGAATCATATACATCTTCGTTCTTTGTTTCCATATGAAAACGTTTTGCCTAAAAACTTTATATTCTCTAAAGACAAGGAAAATAAGGCTGCTAACTGCCAAAACAAACAAACAAACAAAACTTAGAAATATGCCTCATATGAATACATAGTATTGTTATAAAATATTAGGCAGCTCCCCTGGTGGAATTTTACTAGCAATATGACAAAAATTGGTAACTGTGGTCTGCCATGTTGTTTACAGAAGATTTATAAAGAAATCTCTATGAATGAAAAAGAGAGACTACAGAAATGTGCACTGTATCTTTTTATACTTCAAACTTTAATGCAAATGACAACTATTGATATTTTTTCACACAGTAACTGCAGAGAAGCAATGTGATCAACTCAATAGGGACTAGTAAGGAAAACAAAGAATAAAAAACAACTCCATTCCGGGCAAAACCAAGTCCCTGATAAACTGCCTCTCTCTGCCTCAGCTTCTTCAGTCTGCATCGTGGCTGCTCCAGCCTTTCTTGATTCTCAGCAGTGTCACCTGATTTCATTAAGTCCTTGAAGTCTCATGGATAAAAAATCTAAAAACCCAAAATGACCATTATATTTCCCTGCATGGTTTCTCTTAATTCAATTAAATAGCTTAAAACTTTCTTAAATTCTAGTACACAGAATTGCAAATATAGGTAAATTATGAAAGACAAGATGTACTTCAATGAATCATATTCTTCAACACTAAGTAATTCAAGTGAGAATTTTTTAAAGTGCTTAGAACCTGCCAGGATTAGCAGACTCAGAGGCCATCTAGGACAGCACTGTGCCAGGAATCTCAAGAGGGCAGTGTAATTTCAGTTTCAGTAAAATGAATACAATCAACTTATAATCTGATAACTGAGAGAACTGGAAGTGTAAGATATGCCATGTAATAGTTTCCTTTTCATAGCGTTAAGTTGCTAGACTTAGTTAATATATAAGACATGTCTCGTTACTCTAGGCTATTGCACATCCTTAAAATGCATTAATCAAGAACTTTTCATATTCAAATTTAATAATAATTTACATATTTTTATATATTTCAACTTGCCAGCAAAATATCACTTTATTGTTGAAGATGATGTCCATAAATTAAATTTTCAAATAAGTGAAATCAAGAAGTTAGTGAAGGGAAAAATAAAGCAGATTGTTCTATTTTATAACATAAAGTAAGCAGCATATTACATATTACAAATCATTTTTCTACACTATTTTCAATTACCATATTTTGCCATGTATAATGTACACATTTTTTGCCCAAATTTTTGAGGGGAAAATAAGGTTGCACATTATACATGAGTAGTACTAATTCTTTATCTATATATTTTTAATTATTTTATTTATGCTTATGTAACTCTAGTTACATAAGTGTAACTCTAGAAAGCAACAATGATATCCATATGCAAAATACAATAATACAGAAAACAAGTATCTAAATATAAATAAACAAAACATTGAATTAAACAATTAAAACAGAAGATTTTTTCCTGAAAGTTTAGTCCAAAAACATGAGTGCACCTTATACATGGCAAAATATGATAACTACAGATTCACAGGGAGATAGTAGGAAATAAAAGTAAAAGAAGGTCCTAGGCAAATTTTACCTTTCTTTCCCCAATGTTAGCATTTTACATAACTAGAGAATAGTATAAAAACCATGGATCTCATATCTATATACATATAGTTTATTCAGATTTCATTACTTTGCATGCACTCGTGTGTGTATCTGTGTAAGTGCATGTGTTTAGTTCTATGCCATTTTATTTCATGTGTAGTCTTCATGTAACTACTAATGTAATCAAGAGGCAGAGCTGTTGCGTCACTACAAAGCTTCCTCATGTTCCCCTTCATAGCCTTCTCTGCCATCTCCCTCTCTCTGAAGCCCAATCCCCAGAAATCAATAGAGACACACACTGCATTATAATGTTTGGGTCAACAATGGACCACATATACAATGGTGGTCCCATAGATTATAAAGGAGCTGAAAATTTATCTCCTACTGACCTTGTAGCTGCCCTGATGTTGTAAAGCAATGCATAACTCATATATTTGTGGTGATGCTGGTATAAAGAACCTACTGTGTTGCCAGTTATATAAAGTATAACACACACAATTATTTAGAGTACGCCAGCAATTTTCAACCATTTTCATCTCATGGCACACATAAACTAATTGCTAACATTCTGTGACACTCAAAAATATTTTATATTTTTGATGATCTGACAAAAATAGGTATAATTTTGACTCATACATAACAGAAAGCTATCATTGTGTTGGCTGTTGTCATTTTTTTTAAAATGACAGTACAAAGGAAAAGAGGTCAGGACCCCTGACTAAGTAGTCAGGTATTGCGTGTTTTATAATTGTTGCGGCATTGCGGTTGAAAATCGCTACACTACATAATACTTGTTAATGATAATAAACAACTATGTTACTGGTTTATGGCTTTACTATATAATAATTTTATCATTATTTTAGAGTATATTCTTTCTAGTTATAAGTAAAAGTTTGCTGTAAAACAGTGTGCTGTGTAATTGTGGCAGTAGCCACATACATCTTGGGTTACCTCATATCTTGATTGCATAGTTTTATCTTGTGCTTGATTTAATTTTGTGTTGCTTTTTTTCAGTAACATCCTGCAGGATGGCAGCTACTAGCATTAGTCTACACAACACAGAGGAGCTGTGTAGCAAACTATATCACGTAGGTTTCTTTAAGCACACTCTATGATGTTTGCAAAATGACGAAATCACCTAACAGCACATTTTGCAGAAACTATCTATCATTAAGCAAGGAATGATTGTATTTTGTTTTCATCAAAGTTGTAACGGTATGAATTTATCATAATTTGTTTAACTATTTATTTATTGAAGAACATTTGGGTTTTTCCAGCTTTTTGGATATTGAAAACAAAAATACTATCAATATTTTTGCACATATTTTTGTTTAACTTATTTTTAGAGAGAGCGGAAGGGAGGGAGAAAGAAAGGGAGAGAAACAGCAATGTATGGTTGCCTCTCACATGGCCCTCACGGGGACCCAGCCCGCAACCCAGGCATGTGCCCTGACTGGGAATCGAATCGGGACCCTCTGGTTCCCAGCCCGTGTTCAATCCACTGAGCTACACCAGTCAGGTGCACAGATTTTTAAGTGAGCATAGCTTTTCAATTTCTCTGGGACAAATGTGTAAGAGTACAATTGCTGAGTTATCTGGTAAATCCATTTTTAATTTAAAAAACAAACAAACTAACTTTCTAGAATGGTCATACCATTTTATACTTTTTCCAAAAAAGTTAAATGATTCATTTTTCTGCATCCTCGCCAACTTCTGGTGCTTTCTTTTTCTTTCTTTCTTTCTTTTTTTTTTTTTTTTTGGCTGTTCTGATTGTTGTGTAGTTATATCTCATTGTGGTTTTATTTGTATTTCTTTAATGGATAATGATGTCAAATATCTTTTTTAAAGTATATTTTAATTATTGTGCTATTATAGTTATCCTATCATTTTTTTCTCCCCTTTATCCCCCTCTGCTAAGTAACCTCCTTCCTTCTACCATTCTCCCCCTTTGGTTCGTGTCTATGTGTCCTACATGTAAGTTCTTTGGCTTCTCCATTTCCTATACTATTCTTAACCTCTCCCTATCTATTTCATACCTACCAATTATGCTTCTTATTTCCTGTATCTTTTCTGTCATTCTCCCCCTTCCACCTCCCCACTGATAACCCTCCATGTAATCTCCATTTCTGCTCCTGTTCTAATTGTTTGCTTAGTTTGTTTTTCATTTTGTTTAGGTTCAGTTATTGATAGCTGTGAGTTTGTTATCATTTTACTGTTCATAATTTTGACCTGCTTCTTCTTCCTAAATAAATCCCTTTAATATTTCATATAATAAGGGCTTGATGATGATGAACTTCTTTAAATTTATCTTATCTGGGAAGCACTTTATCTGTGCTTCCATTCTAAATGCTAGCTTTGCTGGATAGGGTAATCTTGGATGTAGGTCTCTGCCTTTCATAACTTGGAATACTTCTTTCCAGCCCCTTCTTTCCTGTAAGATTTCTTTTGAGAAATCAGCTCAGAGTCTTATAGGAACTCCTTTGTAGGTAACTGTCTCCTTTTCTCTTTCTGCTTTTAAGATTCTCTCCTTATCTTTAATCTTTGGTAATTTAATTATGATGTGTCTTGGTGTGGTCCTCTTTGAGTCCAACTTGCTTGGGATTCTCTTGACTTCCTGGACTTTTATATCTATTTCCTTCAGCAGATTGGGGGTATTCCTTCATTATCTATTCAAATAAGTTTTCAATTTCTTGCTCTTCCTCTTCTCTCTCTGGCACCCTTATGATTCAGATGTTGGAACATTTAAAGTTGTCCCAGAGATTGCTAATCCTCTCCTCAATTTTTTGAATTCTTGTTTCTTCATTTTGTTACAGTTGAATGTTTATTTCTTCCTTTTGTCCCAAATTGTTGATTTGAGTCCTTGTTTCCTTCCCTTCACTGCTGGTTCTCTGTATATTTTGCTTTATTTCACTTTGTATAGCCTTCATATCTTCCTTTATTTTGTGGCTGTACTCAGTCTTCTGTGAGTGTCATTATTACCAGTATTTTGAACTCTGAATCTGATAGGTTGTCTATTTCCTCATCACTTAGCTCTTTTTCTGGAGTTTTGATCTGTTCTTTCATTTAGGCCATATTTCTTTGTCTCCGTGCATCTGTTACATTGTAAGGGGCAGAGCCTTAGATATTTGCAAGGGTGGGGCAACCCACTTCGCTGTGTCATGGCACTGAATGTGGGGTAGGGGTTCAAGAGGGAACAATGTTGCTTGTTAGGCTCTCATCTCACTTTCAACAGACTGGTAGTTTCTCTGCTGCCACAACCCCTATAGATTTTTACAGCCAGAAATTCTGAATTTATTTTTTTATTTTCCCCACACTGGAACCCTGGGTTGCGCAGTCTGTCTTGCTCTACAGTTGTTCCTCCTGGTTTATCCGCACACAAATGTGGGACAACCTGGTCCACCAGCCGCCACCTTGCTGCATGTCCTCTCCGCCTCGGCTGCCCATCTCTGCCCCTCCTACCAGTCTGGATGAATGTTTCTTCTTTAACTCCTTGGTTGTCAGACTTCCACACAGTTCAACTTCCTGGCAGTTTAGGTTGGTTTTGTTTTTAAATTTGTTGTTGGCCTTCTTTTGGTTGTGCGAGGATGTGTAATGTATCTACCTACACTTCCATCTTGGCCAGGACAGCTTTTTATGTGCTTATTTTCTAGCTGTATATCCTCTTCTGTAAAATGTATTTGTTTGTGTTTTATAATTTTCTAATTGGTTTATATTTTTACTGTTAGACTTTTAAATTTCTTTATATGTGCTGGATACAATTTTTTTTATCAGCTATATTGTCTGAAAGTATTTTTCCCAGTATGTTACTCGTCATTTCATTCTTTTAACAGGCTCTTTTATAGAACAGAGCCATATTGATAGATATAATTTATATATATTCTTTTTTTTAATTGTACTTTTGCTGTCAAATCTAAGATCTTTTCACCTAGACCTCAGTCCCAGAAGATTTTCAATTTCTCCAGCACCATTTGTTGGAAGGATTATCCTTCCTTATTGAAGTGTATTTGAATCTTTGTAAAAAAAAGTAGTAGGGCATATTTTTGTGGTCTTTTTCTATATTCTGTTTACATTCTATTCATCTTTGTGCCTATCACTCTGCCAATATGAAAATTCCCTGATTATTGTAGTTGTATATTAAGACTTACCATTGAGAAGAGTGATTATTCTCACTACATTCTTTTTCAAAGTTGTTTTAGCTATTCTTGCTTTTGTGACTTTCTATATAAATGTGGAGCAAGCTTTTCTATGTCTAAGTAAAAAAACCTTCAGAGGACTATGATAGGAATTATGTTGTGTTTTTGAACATTGTTCATTTCAACTTGATAACATTTTATTGAGAATTTTTTGCATTTTTATGAAAGACATTGGTCTTGGTTTTATTTTTTTTTTTTTTTGTCTGATCTGGTATCAAAGCAATACTGATCTCACATAATAAGTTGGGAAGTTTTCCCTCATTTTCTATTTTCTGGAAAAGATTGTGTAAAGTAGGTATTGATTCTTTACATGTTTGGTAAAGTTTTACAGTATAACATTCTGGACCTGATGATTTAGTTTGGGGGAACTTTTAAGTAAAGATACAGTGTCTTTAATATTTGTATGACTATCACAGTTGTCTGTTTCATTTGTGTTGTGTTTTGGTAATTTTTGAGAAATTTCATGTTGTCTCATCTATAAGTATAAAGTTGTTTATAGTATTCTTTTATTAATTTTGTAATTGCTGCCAGATTTGTTATGATATCTATTATGTTGCTCCTGATTTAGTGATTTTTGTTGTTCTCTTTTTTTGTCACTCTTGCTGGAGATTTATTAATTTTGTGTATTTATTTATTTATTTAGAAATATTTTTGATTTATTGATGCATTCTATTATAATCCTATTTTTACTTTTATTAATTTATTATCTTATTTTTATTATCCCATTCTATTTGTTTTAGGTGCAATTTTCTCTTAATTTTCTAGATTCTTGACATAAAAACTTAGGCATTTTCTCTTTTCTTGTATAGGTTTTCATGGCCATAAACTTCCCTCTCTCTCAGCACTGCATTTATGTATTTTTTATTTTCTTTAGATGTCCTTAATGTATGATTATTTAGAAGTGTGTTGATTGACATCCAAGTGTTTGAAGATTTTTCTGTTGTCTGTATTGATTTCTAGTTTGACTCCACTATCATCAGAAAAGATTCTCTGTATTATTTAGATTATTTAAATTTGAGAAGGTTTGTTTTTATGACCCATGATATTATCTGTCTTGATGAATGTTTCATGAGCTGTTGAAAAGAGTATACAATCTGCTGTTGTTGGTTGAAGTGTTCAAAAATGTCAATTAGGTTGTGTTAATTGATCATGTTGTTTATCTCTCTGCTGACAGTCAAGTGCTTAAATCTTCAACCATAACTGAATTATTCTATTTCTCCTTTTGTTTTTATTAGTGTTTTTTTTCATATTCTTTGAGGCTTTTTGTTGTTTTGTTGCAACAATATGTAAGATCAGTATGTGTGCTTGTTCAGATTTATATATCTCTCATACACCCCCTAAATTTTCATTTATTCCTCCTTGAGCACCTGAGCATATATCACATATTATGCTTCATGTTAGGCAGTGCTGATTAAATAGTGAGCAAGGTAAGCACAGCCTCTGTGTTGAGGTTGCTTATAGTCATTCAGCATTACTTGTCCCTTCCAAGTTTATCATGCTGCTTCTTTGTCCCTGCTCCTTCCACAACTAAAATTCCTCTAGCTCTCCTTGGACAGTTGATTTATATTCTATATGTCAAGCTTTGTATATATTTTTCTTGACCTCCAGATTAATCTAACACTTTGTTGTGCTTTTGTAATACTTGTTTTATATCACAGTTCTTACCTACATAGTACAACAACTATGACTTTATTTGCAGATCTAAATCTGTGAATGCTTTGAAGGTATAAGCCACATCTTGTCTATATTTGTTTCTCACATCTGGAAAAGTGATTGGTATAGTTAGACACTTAATAAGTGTTTATCATCAAATTGTCAACAAAGCAAACAGAAACAAAAGCAAACATTGTGATTGTCAAGCATGCATTGCATTTCTTTATTTCGGGTATTGAAAACTCAGCACATGTTTAATCAGCATTAGTTTGGGGGCATCTCTGTGCTATGACTATTCCTTTCAATTTGCCCAATACAGAAGCTTCTTACAATATAGACATCTTCTCTGTAATTTGTTTTCCTTAACAACCACCGAAGCAAGCCACTTTGTTCAAGGGCAAGGCCTGATGAGAAGGAGAATGCTTCTGAAACTGGTTTGCTTTTTCTTAGATGGACTGAAAAAAAAGTGAAGTGTCTATAACCGAGGCAAATTCTCCAGCTTGTAAAAAACTATGCAATTGCTTACTTTTACAAAATTTAAAAATATTGAAAGTTTAAAATATATCACAAAAATGAGATTATTGAATCAAACTTTGAATTAATAAGTTCAGTTAAACACTAGAACAGTAGGGCTGTGAGTCAAAGGATAGAAATGTATGGTGCAAGTTCTTTCGTGTTGTACACATTTTCTATGAGAGTTTAGAAAGTTTTTAGAACTTTTGCTAAAGTGACTATAGCATGGGAGGCATTTGTGATTATTATGGAAAGAACATAAGATTTTGAAAGGACAGACATGAGTTGTAAATCTCAGTTAGTTGTGTGATATTGTTAAAACTTTTAACTACTTTGATACTTAACTTCCTCATATAAATGAAAGATATGTCATAAGCAGTCTGGAAAGAATTTACATGTTAATTAGCAATATAAAATTGTTCGCTTTGCAATGAACTATAACATTGTGATAAAATTTAATTTCAAACTCATCAGTTTAGAATATACGCTTATTTAGACTAGACCAGGTATTGAAGTTCAAGTTTTCAATGAATAAAACTAACATGTATCATAATGCTCTTTTACTCTGGTGCTGAACATATTTTAAAACATTTTTAGCATCCAAGGTGGCATTATAATAGCTACCTCATAAGGCTGCCGACAGAATTAAACAAAATTATGTATGTGACAAGTTTTGAAAGTAAAGCACATATGAGAGCCTGTCTTTATTATATTTAGAAAATTAGGGTTAAAGGGAAAACAAGGGAATCATTCCTAGCTGGGGTTCAAAGGAAAGAGGATAGCGATTCCCGGCTATATAACACATCCCGACATCCTATCATATCAGTTAAGTTCACTGCCTGGCAACTGTGCCCTAGTATGTGTGGCCTTCGCCATGGCCCACAGGACATCCTAAAGGTGTTCTTTCAAGGTAACCTGGGTTTACCTGCTCTAGGGAGGAGACTTGCCAAATAGTATATTTCTGGAAGTAAAACAAACCACTCCCTTGGCACTAGGAAAAATTAGCCACATTAATATTTCCTTTACAAATTATTTTTGCAAGTATACGTTTCTGAAGTTAAATTAGTTTTATTCCGAAGCTGTATACTTTCAGAGCAAGATTAATTGTTCCTGGAAACAAGGGATACAACAAGATGGGCAAGCAGTTAACTCTGCAACGTGACTGTAATGCAAACGAGCTGCAGCTGCAGGTTCTGAGGGCGGCGCTCACTGCTCCAAAGTGACGTGGTTTCAATGCTGTTCAGTTCGTTCTTAGCCGTTTTCCGCTACAATCACTCCAATATGTTTTAAAACTGCCACACAATAGGATACTAATAGTGCTACAAATTTACTAGTATTATAGGAATGTATTTATTATTTTTATGGGCATATTTAATTGCATGTGTTTTTTTTTAAGTTTCTAATTAAAACAGGATGTAAAAATGATGCCTTCATATTTAAGCATGCATTTTTAGACTTAAACCTACCTCGTAATTAGTACTAATATACGGATAGGTTAGAAAGATATAACTCTAACACATTAAAGCGGATTGGAAATTTTATTACTCTTATTAATACAAACCCTTGTCACCATGAAGTAAATATAAATAAACTACTACATATGGAACATGTGCTGCTCAGTTTCTTTCACAAATTTCCTGATGTTATAGACTAAATGTCAGAGGGATCAGGACATAGATGGTGGCATGATCCCAAAGGGAAAAAGTTCATCATTATTTTACATTACATTGAACTCTGTACATTTTAATACTGTCTTAAGAATTTATTACCGATTCAAAGTGTAAGAGGTAAAAATCCACACAAGACTAGGGCAAACTGGTGTGACAATTCCCCAAATAATGATCTCTAACTGTTTTTACTGAGTACTAGGCAGCCACCAATTAGAGAACCGAGTTCCCAGAATTTCTAAGCGCAGTTCCACACTTCACATTTCCAGTGGCAAATTATATTTGACATTTAATTTAAAACCCAAGGCACCATAACATGAAATTTTCTAGACCATTAATGATAAAACATTAAGGTAGCCTCCCACTGCTTTGCCGCCTGAGACTACCTCTGGTATTTCCCGCACGGCCCTGCCATCACAGCGGCATCGTGCCCGGGGTAATGTATTCCTAACACACATGTTAATGTAAATACTGCACTTGGTTCTTAGGTGCTTCGTTACACACCTTTTACAGCTGCTTGTCAATAGAAAACCTAGGAAAACATGAGCCTTACAGGCAAAAAGCTATTAATTGAATGTTTTTGTTGCAGTGGTGTTTGTAGTGGTACTAGTGACTATGTTTTATGTTTGAAGAGATTGAAAAGGCATAAGCCATTTTAACAAATAATAGAGGAGTTCTGGATCATAAGAACATCCTGCTTTTTTATGTTATCATCTTTCATAGCCAGTAGGAGCCTGATTAGCTTTGAATTCCTTCTTCAGTGGACCTAGTTGTCTGTTTGTGACATATTGAAATATAAGATTTGAAACTGGACATTAGTGGGTTCAATATCTACTGTGTTATGTACTCATTGTGAATCCTTCATGATTTTATTTAACCTCTTTAAGACCATTTTTTCTTGTATGAATAAGGATACATACAATTCTTTGAATGTTTTTGAAAATCCTTTATTAATAAGACCATTTCAAATTAGATGGGTGAATCTAAGATCATATTTTCCTACGAAGCACAGAATAGGATCTGGGGTTAGATCCTAGGTTTGGATTTCAGTTTTACTCTCTTCTAGTAGCCATACTTTGGACAACTTATGTAAAATCTTTAAGTCTGAGCTGGAGTAGCCACTAGCCACATATGGCTACTGAGTACTTGAACTGCCATTTGTATTGTGATTCTATAAGAGTAAAACACATGCTGGGTTTTAAGGATCATATAAAAAATGTAAAATATTGAAGTAATTTGTTTTTATATTAATTATATGCTGAAATGATTTTATTTTAGATCCCATATATTTAATTTTATTATATGTTTTATAATTCACCTTGTTTCTTTTTACTTCTATAAAATGTGACTACTAGAAAATTTAACATTGCATACATGTCTCACCTTCATGGTTCATTTTATATTTCTATTGAACAGTTCTTTTTTCACTCTTTGACATCTGTAGAACGTCATTTATAATAATACCTTCTCCAAAGAGTTTCTATGGATATTAATGATATCAGTATAAAAAGCAACTATTCCAAAGCTTAGAACACAGTAGCTATTAGTGTCATATCCTAGAGTTCTTTTCTTCCCCTTCCATGTGGAAGGGGAGTAAGTGTCCCTAAATTGTGAGGTCCTGCTTACTGCATTTTTCTGGTTTATATCCTTAGATTAGGAAGTAAAAGATTGAATTGGTACTGTATTTTTCAAGTTACATGCCACTTGAAAAATTTAGTATTTGATTGAGTTTTAGTTATTTACCAATCAGTCTTTCTTTATTTTTAAGATTCCTGAGTGTAGAGAATGTAACTTATGCACCTTAACATCTCCCAGACAGGGTGTAGTATTTTTAGCTGTTATAGGATAAAAAATATTTACACATTAATTTTTACAAAATTTTAACTTCCTAAATATTTGCTAAAAAAAGAACATTGTTATATAAGACTAATCATAACTGGTTACCAATTCCAGTAAAAAGAGATGCTTATGGCCCTAGTTGGTGCGGCTCAGTGGATTGAGTGCCAGCCTGAGAACTGAAAGGTCACCAGTTCTATTCCCAGTCAGGGCACATGCCTGGGTTGCAGGCCAGGTCCTCAGGAGGGAGCGTGCAAGAGGCAACCACACACTGAGTTTCTCTCACTTCCTTCCTCCCTTCTCTTCTCTCTAAAAGTAAATAAATAAAATCTTTTTTAAAAATTAAAAAAAAAGAGTTGCTTAGGAATTGAACGCTGATAGTCTATTATATCTATTCAAATAATGTCCCTAAAATATAGAGAATAAATTAATATGTGTCATACTTAGATTCTGAGGCTGAGACATTATAGAAAATCACACTCATTATATTCTTACCCATAAAATAATTCATTTGGATTCTCTCAGTCTCTCTCATTCTCTCTCTCTCTCTCTCCTGTTTCTCACAAACCACCTGATCTATAAGCAGCTTAGAATGTGGCTCATACTACTATTTTTGAAAAGTTGACTAGCTGGGAAACTACTAACACACAGGTATACTAAAACTGTCCTAATTACCATCCACCTAACTGATTTTTTCTTTTGTATTGTAAAGAAAAAAAAGAAAGACAAAAGTTATTAGATAAGAAGAATATATAAGAATAATTCACTATTTCAATGAATTAAGATTCTAAAATGCATGCCATGCTCGGTGAGTTTAACTGCAGGAAGACTACTATAGCTTCTGCAGAGTACCAGCTTTCACAGGACCTGAGAGTGATGAACAGTGCAGGGGTCTTATGCTAATGGGAGCAGCAGAAGATCTGGTAAGCTCTTTGGGATCTGTGCACATTGACAGAGTTCCCTAGGGTATGATTTAGAGGAGATTAGAACTGAGGATGCTGAGAAGTCTCTCTCTTCACCATCTCTATTAATTTCTAGAAGGTTTTTTATTCCAAAGGAAAACTGAACATAATATAGAGAGGTTGAGCATGGGATATAGGGAGAGTGAAAGAGAGAAAATAGAATTTTTAAAGAGATTTTGTAATATTTCTCATTGCCTATAAAGTATCTCTAGTTGGCTGCCTAATTTCATTTCTATTACAACTTCATAGTTCAACCTAAGTCACTATTCACTAGATCAGCAATTCTTAATCTAGCTGTATATTAGAATGACCTGGGGGACTTCTGAGACATTCCCGTGACCAGGCCCTATGACAGACCAACTGGATGAGAATCTCTGATCATGGAGCTTCCCATGTGATTCTAATAGAATCTGGGTAGATTTTGGCAACAATATTTTAAGGTTGCAGTCCCCAACCTTTTTGGTGCCAGGGACCAGTTTCGTGGAAGACAATTTTTCCAAAGACCATGGTTGGGGGTTGGGGAGTGATGGTTTCAGGATGATTCACGAGCATTGCATCCAAGTTCACCTCCTGTGCAGCCCGGTTCCTAATAGGAACAGACCTCTGTGGCCTGGAGGTTGGGGATCCCTGTTTTAAAGGACACATTTTTCTCTTTCATAGCCCCAGAGGAGAAAGAAATAGAATTAACATGTGGCTGAATATTAGTAGCTCAAATTTAATCAAGTTAAAGCTGAATTTGAATTTTACTGCCCTGTCTCTTTCTCTCTCACCCTCCATACCCAACACATTTGCAAATCCTACAAAGTTTTCCTCTCTCTATTGCAACAACAGTGGCCCACTCTTGGCTACCATCCTCTTTTACCTAGACCACCAGAAGTTCCTAGTATCCGGTTGTCTTATAGTGCCACTTGTCTCCCTCCAGTTTGTTCACACCACAGCCAGGGCAAGATCTACAAAATTCAAAATATTCAAATCACCAAACTCATAAAATCCCTTTAATGGCTTCTGCATTAATATAGAAAATATTCACCATTGTGGCCTATGTCAGTCTACGTGGTATGACCTCCAACTACTTGCCGAGCTTCAACACATACCACTCCTTCCTTCTCTTCACGCAGCACCCTAGACTTCTTTCAGGGGCTCTGAACATAACTGGCTCCCTTTCAGACTGTCTTTTGCTTGCCTTTCTTAAGTCTTGAATGCTCTTATATTTACTCATCTTTATCTTGTACTTGACTTACCACTGCTCAAAACCCTCATAGACCACCTCAAAAATTGAAAGATTACTCTACTACATGATCATAAAACTGTACTCCTTCCCTCTAGAATACAATCCCAACCTGATAATATATACTTATTAGTTTGATTACTGAGGTGATACTCCAAATATGTAACAATGTTGACAGTAATATAAAAGAGTAATACATAACATGTAAATAAAATATTCAAATCTCTCATTCTCTAAATAAACTAATAGATATGTATGTGTGTATGTTTGTGTTTCTAAACTGCCATTTATTAATTGATCATTTGTGGCACAGATTGTTCATTGGATTATTCTAACCATGCTCAAATTATTTCTACAAAGCATATTTGTGATCTTTTGTTTAACCAGCTGTCATGCACGAAGTAAATTTCCTTTCTAAGTCATTATTTGACAGAAGGAATTGTGTAGAGCTGTTTGAATGACAATTTCACTAAAATGATAGTTAATAGGTGAAAACATCAATAAACAGAATTTCTCTTTATATCAACAACAGCATGCATGATACTAAATTATCTGAGCTACTGCCAACAGCAAATACATTTAATTTTTTTAGTCCATATAATATTATATAAAATTTTAAAAATATATATTTAATATCTATATTATTGACTAAGTGAAAAAAGAATCATTTCTTGGAATATCAGCCGAACCCTTCTGGCCAGATATGAGAGGTGGAGCAGTGTGGCAGTTAGTTCTCATTCACAGTTACAAATTTATTTTGTTAGTTGCCACGAAGGCAGGCATTTGATAAGTTTTTTTTTTTTCCTTTTTTTTTTAAATTAATTTTTTTTGTTTAATTACAGTTATTTGCAGCCTCTCCCCTCCCCCCTCCCTTCCCCTCCCATCCCACCCCCCCAACCTCCCTCCTCCCCCTTAGTTCTGTCCATGTGTCCTCTACAGTGATTCCTGAAAACTCTTCTCCCCATTGTCCCCTCCCCCCTCTCCCCTGTCTATTGTTAGACTGTTCTTAATTTCAGCGTCTCTGATTATGTTTTGCTTGCTTTCTGCTTTTGTTGGTTATGAACTTGTTGCTTTAAAAGGTAGAAATTAATAGACACAAGAGAAGAGAGGGACTTCTCAGCATCCCCAATTCTAATCTCCTCTAAATCAAACTGTAGGGAACTCTCTCGGTATGCACAGATCCTGAAGTGCTGACTAGATCCTCAGTTGCTTCCATTAGCACAAGGCCCCTGCTCTCCGGGTCACTAGTAGTTTTCCTGCGGCAAAGGGAGTGGCGAGAGTGTTGGCTGTCAATGACTGCCCACAGATATTTGCAGCTACATGAACTCTGACTTTTGACCCATTGGGGGTCCAGTGACCTCACCAGTGACAGGGTATCTTTTTTGCTGTGTCCCTACTACACTGGCCTGGGTGTAAGTAAGTGGGTGGAGGAGTGCTAGCTTTTAGGCTGACAGACACCAGCCTGCTGCTGCAATTATCTCCTCCACCATTCCTTGGAGCAAGGCAGGAAACCAGAGATGGAATATCAGTCTTTGTTTGCCTCCCTTGGATCTTTGAGAAAGCTTAGGAATTCAAATTTTGAGAGGACTGGGTGGTATTTACACTGACCTTTGCAAATAGAAGTGGGCAGAACTGGGGCCGAGTACTGCAAACCCCAATTCCATGCCTGATGTTAATGCAGTAGCTAGCTTCTGGATAGTGGAGAGACAGAGAAGGAAGAGGCAATACCCTTGGGACAGCAGCTTTTTATACTTTACCAATTTGCATGTAAGTATAAAGTACTTTATCCTTACTGGTGTGTATCCCGGTTAAATATCTACTGTGTAATCTTTCCTTTGATTCCAACCTCCTACTAAATATTAGTTGCGTGAGGTTCAGGGCTATGACTAGTTTAGTTTCTCTTTTCTTTTAAGTTGCCTTGTTTAAAGCTATTATCACATAGTCGCCATCCAATAAATATTTGTTATTATGTGAATCAGTGAGAGAAAAATTAAAATTCTCAAAAAATCTGACATTTCCTTTATGATTTCATTCTAAAGCGACAAAGTAATTTTATCTTGTAAAATCAGACAGTTACTAACCTACAGTTTTTCCTTGTAAATTGACCTTAAAAAGATTATTAGAAATAATGAAAAATGTGCATTTTGTATTTATATTCTTCCGATGGGTGGCAGAATATAACTATAAGGGCAAGTTCAAGGAGTTGGTGGTCCTGAAGCTTATACAATTTATGTCTTTAGAAAAAGATATCACATTTATGAATACATAATTAGGTACCAAGTAAATATTTATATAGTCTGAAAAAAAGATACAACACATTGCAAATATGTAAAGTCAGACAAATGCCAAAAATACAAAATCCAGGAAAATTACATACTTTTATTAAATATCTGATACTTTTTAAATAATTTATAAATATATTTAAATATTTTGTTTTTGTCTTTATAGAAAACGCTAAGTATTGAATCTCTTTGCTTATTGTTTATGTGGTTAACATTTTCTAAACCTATTTTACTTTTTTGTTTTCATCTTCATTTCTTTTCTAATTCTATATTCCATAGTTAAATGGCATTTTCCACATTGTCCTTGTCCTTTGTCATTTAAAAATTTTTCTCCTATACTGAGTTCAACAAGTTCATTATAATAAAAAACATTGCTTCATGATCTTTTTCCTGAATTCTTGCATTTAAATTTTTTGTATTCCTTCACTGAAGCAACTGTTTTGTTAACCTTTTCTAGGTTGTGGTAGAATGTCTGGTATACATTTTCTGTGTGATAGAACCGTTATTCTAGCAAATGTTTTCTTTAGTATTTTTGTATTGATTTTTTTAAACTTCTCTGTATACAAAGCTCATCAGAGAATGAGATTGGTTTCCTGGCCCAGCTATTTATTTGGAGGAGTTCCTGCTAGGAGCACATGCTCTGTTGCCATTTCTGCAGTCTATCCCCGGCCTGCTGGGCCATTCTCTGTGAATCTTTGCTGTACCTTCTTCCTATGCAGCTTCTGCTTGATCTCTACCTACTCTCCCTAAATCCTCAGATCTTGTTTGATGCAAATTGTGGGGTTCCCCATTCTGACTTTGCACTATGCTTTCATGAAAAGTGTATTTTTACTAGCATTTTCTGGGTGATTGTACTGCCATTCTGGTCACTTCCAATTTCTAGGTGTCTGTTTCACTTTCCCCCACATGGCTTTTGTGAGTTGTACCTGATCTTTGTAGGCCAGTCTGGGAATGATAAACACCTTTCAATTTCAGTGAAAATGGAAGGGATTTTTGTTGTAGGATGGGTTTTGTTTTTGTTTTTAACCTTGTTGTGTTTATATGATATGCAGAAAAAGAGGGAAATTACTATGCCTCTCTGCCATGTTCAGACTGGAAGTCCCAGAATTCAGCTTTACACTACATTATTTTGTGTTGTTAAATTTGTTACAATTGATCAAAACCTATTTTTATGTTTTAAAAGCATGATGCAATGGATTTCAAAACAGTTGTTGCATAAAGGGATTAAAAAGATACCTACACTAGGGAAAGAAGCCATATCCCTAGTGTATATACAGGTACTCTGACAGTTTCTTGAAAGGAATGCAAGGTCAGTCAGAAGCCATCCCATGAAACCCCAATCGTTAGGGGCATCAGCTCTGCAGAATATCAGATAGATTATAATTCTTGAAGCAAAGCAGTCATAAGTATAATCAATAGATAAACCAGCTAGCAGGAGATGCATTTAGCCCAAAAGCAAACTATCAGCTATTTCAGGCATACCAGAGTTCCCAAGGGAGACAGGTGATTTGACTCTTAGTTAAAAGGGCAATGGAGATCAGGAGACATTTGAGATGTTAACAGGCTTACAGTGAACACATAGGTAAGTGGGTACCTTGTGTTTTCCATACACAGCCTTAATTATGAATGCACTGCCTGTTTGTTAAATCAAAACCAACTGTGGAAATGGAGTAAAGTTTTCTCTCTGCGACTAAAACACCAGTGTAGTCTCATAATATTGGAAATAAAAATTGTGGCTGCAGACCTGGTGGGTGTAGCTCAGTGGATAGAGCGCGGGCTGGGAACCAGAGGGTCCTGGTTTGATTCCCCGTCAGGGCACATGCCTGGGTTGCGGGCCAGGTCCCCAGTGAGGGCCATGTGAGAGGCAACCATACATTGCTGTTTCTCTCCCTCTCTGTCTCCCTCCCTTCTCCTCTCTGTAAAATAAATAAATAAAATTAAAAAAAAATTGTGGCTGCAGTGTGACCCTCTGTATTGGATGAAATTTATAGTCTGTGGATCCATGCAATATCAAGTTCATTTTGGAAAGGGAATGATGCAACCATGATGTATATGTAGGCATCTGTTGTGAAGAAATAATAGCAAACATTGTTGTACACTTCATATATAAGATGACCTACTTGTATATAGTAGGTAGTATTCATTAATGAAATAAGTATTCATTGATTTGCCTAAATACCATATTATTATATCCCTAAGAATCAATGATCATGACTTGAAAGAAATTTGCTGAAAGTTTCTCACTTGATGAGCTCTAATCTAGGGAGCTCTACCCCAAACTATCCATGCAACACTGTTGCTGAAGCCAAAAGCTTTTCAGAAACCTCCACATTCCTTCTGAGCTTTTCTTGCATAAACCATTTTGTCTCACTGTAAAGCCAGTTCCGGACTTCTCTGCTTTCATATTTCAGTAAAAAGACTGATTTCTGAAATGAAGTCATCTAATGAACTGAATGAGGTATTTTGGGCAGTTCTAAGTATCAAAGGAGACCACACAGCAGCTAGCTGGCAGGTCTCGGTCCCCACAGTCTTGTATATAAGTCAGTGGGAAGAGATCTATTTTGAAGCACTTGAAAGGAAACCACACGATCATGTCTTTTATTCTGCACCACATTTATTTATTTCTATATACTTTTGTTCCTTATTATTCAATCAAGTTATTGACATGTCAAGACCAGCGGCTGTACTATTAGCAAACTGACAAGCTGTAATGTAGCCTCACTGTTCATTGCTTAAAAAAATCTGAGGGCTTTGTTTTACTTTCAAATCTAAAGAGCTGAAATAAGTCTTCATCTCAAAGGAAAACTGTTATTTGTATTTAAAAACTTTAAAACATAAAAATATAATATCTTTTAAAAGTATTCTTGCTTTAATATATTAAAGTAAATTCATTCTTTTTCTATTTCTGTGTTTTTTGGTGCCTTTCAAAGTAATGAAATTAGCAATCACTCGTTTTTTGTTCTGGTTAAGGGATATGTCTTGGGAAAAGAAAAGCAGCAGAAAAAAATACCAAGTCGATCATCATGCTGCTGATAAGAAATTCATGCTCAAGTATCTATTGACTTCATTTGATCTTTTACTGGCTCCCAGAAGCCCGTTTTTCCTTTTGTTCTCTTAGAGTGGACGCGCTACTCCAGTCTAACAGGGCTTGGCATTTTCTCAAACAATTGAATCTTGTAGCTCCGCCCTTAATTCTCCTGAGGTCGACTCAGGAATACCTTCTGTCACATCGTTTGTGTCACCTCGTGCAAGTTTATTCGTCCTTGAAACGTCTCCAGTTCATCCTAATTTAAAGTGAGTTCTGCGGGCCCCAAACTGCGCCCTACTTATCTGGATCATGTACTTGTCACAAAAACCTTGTATATTTAGTTGCTGTTTCATGTGTGCACTGAGAGCTCCTACTGACAGTGATCACGGTACTTCAAAGGTACTTAAAAGATTATCAAAACTTCTAATGATATAGCCGCGCTTAGAAGTTTTCCTAAACAAACTTTGGATTTCTTTTTAAAAATTATAACTTGACCCACAAAATCATATTTGGCCTTCAGTTCCTGATTCGCCAACTAGTGTTGTCAATTTTTTTCAACCTGCTATTCTTTTTGTGACATTTTGCTAATAGATAAATAAGGACTTTCTGATGTAAAAAAGAAAAAAAGCATAAAACCCCTCATAAATCAAATGTTTATAATACATAATGAAAAGTACAAGAAAATATGATACATCATATGGTCTCTATAATAATAATTTATATGAGGCCTGACCCATATCAACTAATAATCCTGTCATGTTTGTTCTATACTTCTAAATGTACTTAAAGGTTTTCTTGTTTTTATGGAGGCCTGATTAGTATGTTCTGAAAGCCATTTGATCATAGAAATTTAATGGCTAAAATTAGTGTAAGAAAATGGTAGCATTTTATTAGTTCAATGGTTTACTATTATTTTTATGTAAAGTTCTTATAGGTAGAAATATAGCTAATTGATGCAGGTATCATCTCATGATTTATCTGCACAAATACTATAGAAGGTTTTAATGGCCTCTCACTAATCAGTAGTTTTTGAGATTATACTACATATAATGCACACTTTTTATCCCTAATTTTTGAGAGGAAAAGAAAGATGCACATTATACATGGGTAGTACTAATTCTGTATGAATGTAACTGTTTTTTAATTCTTTTATTTATATCTATGTGTAAAAAGTATAACTCTAGAGAGCAATAATGAAATCCATATGCAAAACAATACCCTGGAATACGATAATTGGTTTTGTTTCTAGATATAAATAAAAAAAAATTGAATTAAAAAATTAAAACAAAAGATTTGGGTGTGCACTATACACAGCAAAATACACTAATTTTAATTTGACAAACTAAATGAAAAATATATGTACACAAAAATATAAACTCAAATTCCAAATAAGAAATAAGGATATCATTATAATTTTTATTGAAATGATTATCTTATGGAACTAGAAAACAAACTTGCTGCTTTGGGGTGAAATACTCTGAAGGTATCAATTAAATCATTCTGATATAGTGTGTCATTTGAGGTCCCTGTCTCCTTGTTGATTTTCTGTTTAGAAGGTCTATCTATTGATGTCAATGGGATATTGAAATCCCCGACTATGACTGCCTTACTGTTGAAATCTCCTTTCAGGTCCAACAAGATTTGCTTTCTGTATTTAGGTGCGCCTATGTTGGGTGCACAAATGTTTACAAATGTTATGTCTTCTTCTTGAATTGATCCCTTTATTACTAGGTAGTGTCCTTCTTTGTCTCTTATTATGGCCTTTGTTTTAAAGTCTATTTTGTCTGATAATAAGTATTGCTACCTCAGATTTTTTTTCATCTTCATTTGCATAAAATGATTTTTTCCATCCATTTATTTTAGTCTATGTGTGTCTTTCTTTTTGAGGTGGGGATCTCCTGTAGAGAGCATATATATATATATATATATATATATATATATATATATATATATATATATATGGGTCTTGTTTTCTTAGCCATTCAGGTACCCTATGTCTTTTGATTGGAGCATTTAAGCCATTTACATGTAAAATGATTATGGATGGATAGGTACATATTTATTACCATTTTATTCTTATTTACTATGTTCTCTTTGTTTTTCTTTTTTCCTTTCTTCTTCTTCTTAAAGAAGACTCTTTAACATTTCTTGTAATTCTGGTTGATACAATTGAACTTCTTTGCCTTTTTATTGTCTGGGAAGGTCTTTTCTTCTCCTTCAATTTAAAATGATAGTCTTGCTAGATAAAATAGTCTTGGTTGTAGTTCCTCACTTTTCATCACTTTGAATATTTCTAGGCAATACCTTTTGACCTGAAATGTTTCTGTTGAGAAATCAGCCGACAAGTCTTATGAGAGATCCCTTTTAGGTAACTGTTTTTCTCTTGCTGCTCTTAAGATTCTCTCTTTGTCTTTGAACTTAGGCATTTTAACTATGTTATGTCTTGGTGTAGGCCTTTTTGGACTGATTTAGTCGGTACTCTGTGCTTTCTGGACTTGTGTAATATTTTTATTTTACCAGGTTAGGAAAGTTTTCAGTTATTATTTCTTCAAATAGATTCTCAGTCCCAAGCTTTCTCTCTTCACATTCTGGTACACCTATGATGTGAATGTTGTCATAATTTATGTTGTCTTAAGGGCCTCTTAAACTATCTTCATTTTTAAAAATTCTTTTTTCTTTTTTCTGCTTTGATTTTGTGTTTTCTGCTATCTTGTCTTTCAAATCACTAATTTAATCCTGTGCTTTTTATCTAACCTATTACTTTTTCTTCTAGTGTATTAATCATTTTAGATATTGTATTTTTGATTTCTGATTTGCTCTTTTTTAATAGTTTTTATGTCCTTTTTTATTACTTACTATCCTTGAGCATTCTTATAACCATTGTTTTAAACTTTTTATCTGGTAAATTGCTTCTCTCAGTTTAGTTCTTTTTCTGGAGATTTCTCCTCTTCTTTCATTTGGGGTATATTTCTTTGTTTTCCCATTTTGGCTGCTTCTCTGTGTTTTTTTTCTGTGTATTAGGTAGTTCTGCTATGTCTCCCAGTCTTGATAGGGTGGCCTTATGTAGTAGGTGTCCTATGGGACCCAGTGACAGAGTCTTCTTGATCACCTGAGCTGGGTGCTCCAGGGATGTCCCTTGCATGTGTTTTGGGAGCCCTCCTGTTGTAGTTGAGCCTTGATTGCTGTTGGTCCACCCATGGTTGGGGCCAACCCTCAGGCTGGCTGACTATGAAGATCAACCTCAACTATGAGATGCTTTGTAGGCGCTGACCACACAAAGCAGAATTTGCCTCAGCTGGGTCTGGTGCCTGTGGAGTTCTCTCTTTGGATATGCCATTTGTGAAGCTAATTGGATCATCCTCTGGTGTTGTCTGAAACCTCTCACTGGGTGTGTTGGTTCTAGGGACTCATGGGAATGACTCTGGTACAGATCAATGTCAAATGTTGCCTGTGACTAGCCCTGGGCAACCTCGTTGGAGTTACGAAGTGGCCCTTGGCATCCTATTTGGAGCCTGGGTGTGAATGGGAAGGGCCATGCTGCACACCAAGGCTGGCATCCACCAGCAACAAATTCAAGGGAGGGTCAGAAAAGGGCCCAAGCCACCCTAAGATCCACCTTCACCTACCTCCGCCTGCCCACTGCCTGCTAGGCTCAGTCACTTAAAGAGCCTCTGGTCATACTCTAGTTATATAAGGTAGGTTCTCAGTGAGTCACTAAGTAGGATTGAGTGGTATTCACCAGATTGATAGATTCAAACGCAGTGTCATTGCTTGCTCTGAGGTCACTCAGCAAAAGTTTCAGGGTACCTCAAGGCTAGCTGCCATCTGCCAGGTGCTCACATACATTTGTGATGGGGTGTGAACTGAAGGAGTCTTTAGAGGGAGGCCAGAAGAGTGTATCAGGCCCAAACAGACCAAGATTTGGCTGCTTGAAGGGAAGACTCTGCACTAATTGAGTGTTCAAAAGAAAAACTGCCTTGTCCTAGAGCCACTCAACTCAGTCTGTACCAGGTTCTTCTCAGATCTCCTGTAGAGCCCAAGTTAGGCAGGATGGGACTTCTGGGAGTTAGTAGGGTGGGGATAGTCAATCTCCTGTGAGGAGGTGATGCTGGTCAGGCTTATGGGAATTGAGGGAATGGCCCTCATTCCAGAGCCACACAACTCAGTATTTGACACCCCCTGCATCCCCTGGGACCTCAACGCTCTGGGCCCAGGCAGCTGACTCCTCCACAGGGTGTGAGCTTCACAGGGTAGGGCAACAGAGAGTCTGGAAGGTAGGGCTAGTGCACCTCCCAGGCTGATGCCCTAAGGAGGGAAGTGCCCCACCCACAAAAGATGGCATCTATGTTTGGTGTGGGAGAAAAACTCAGCACAGGAACCCTGGTGGCCACAAATTCCAGTGTCACTTCACATGACTCTAGCCAGCTCAGTCTTCCCTTGGACAGAGCCCAGGGTGAGTTGCTGCAAGTGAGATTTTGTGCATTAGCCCTTTAAGAGTGTGTCTGGATTTCTAGCAGACACTCATTACTCCCTGGCTTTCAGAATCCCTATTGATTTTAATAGCCAGATGTTATGTGCATGCCTCTTCCCAGCTCTGGTGCTCTGGTGCTCCTCAGGGAGGACTTTCGCAGATGAAATATCCCTCTAGATTCTTAGCCTCAGCGTGTGGGTGCAGGGTCAACCGTAATCCTGTCTCCACTCTTCCTGGCAGGCTCAATGTGTCTTCTTCTATAAATCCTTGGTTGTAAGATTTCTATTCGGCTAGACTTCAATTAGTTTTTCGGGTTGATTGTCCTATATTTTAGTTGTAATTCCAAGTTTGTCCCGGGAAAAGGTAACTATAACTTTTACTCACTCCACTGCCATCTTGAATCCTCTCCAAACTTGCATAATTAGAAGACTTAAGAGTCTAGTGAAGGAAACACCTAAATAGCCACATGACAAACCAGGTTTAAAGCACAGTCCAGAGTGAACAGTATCAAAGGATATGACTCACCATTTCATACTTGTTGCTATGGCATGTAGGATCATAAATTGTATATTACCAAAAGAGATTTTGGAGAATTATTTTATTCAATATTTTCAACACTGAAATTATTGAATAGGGGTACTGATCACCTTGTTTAATTTTTTGAAATTTCATGTTATTTCTTTCAGTTCTAATAAAACAAATACATTACCTTTGGTTCATAAAGGCTTTAAAAAAGGGGTTATGGCATGAAAAGTCTAGAGTATTCAGAGAACGTAGGCCTTTTTATAAAATAATGGTTGCCTGTTCTTGTCCAACTTCCAAACTAAACACTGGCACCAACTGATGTTTCTCTCTCTCTCTCTCTCTCTCTCTCTTCCTCTCTCTCTAAAATCAATAAACCTATCTTTGGATGAGGATTAAAAAACATATGCCAGTTTTTCAAATGTGAATGCCCTGAAAGATTAGCAGCTAGAAAGTATGACAATATTTTTTCTTTTCATTATTAGTACATTGATCAAATAATCTTTTGATTATATTAAAGAGAGAAAACCCAACAATTTGAAAATATGGGTGGCAGCATTATAGATTGTTAAATAATTCACCTACATTTTTTAAAACTTGTAGCTTTTTAGTGAATTTCTCTAGGGAACTTCCTTTTTTACATAAAGTGTCATTTTCTTCCTTCTTCAAAGCCCCTTCATGTAAATGGAAATGAAATTTTCCTAGAACACCATTACTTTCCCCTGTAGTTGTCTAGTCCTTAGCATATTTAAAAACAGTGTTTCACATTTTATTATCCACTTTTATTATTAAAATAACCACTTAGTTTCTGATATTTCAAATCAGAGTGAGTTGCCTCAGCTCATGATGAAAATTGAATAACTTGGTAAAAATAATCCACTGTTAATATTTGCTAACTCCATGATGATAACAGCTATAATTTAGCCAAAGATGATGCTTTGAGTGTAGACTGCTCTATTCAAAAAGTTTCTACTATATATAATTAAAATATTTGTATATAATTTCATGAAAGCTAATATGAGTTAGGCTGAGCAACCTCACCAGTGTGCTCTATATAACAGAGTAGCTCTACTTAAAATAAAAAAATGAGTACCAACAATGATGTTTTCTATACATGTCTACTGCATAGTTAACGATTTATTTTATTGTAAGCAAAAAAGTTTTTTCTCTATCTGGTGTCCATATCCTTTCTTTCTGCTGCCTCCAATTCCTAAGATAAAACAAGAAACAAACTCCTCCATCATTTCTATGTGTCAGTTCCCCTAAAGGCAATATCTCACTATGTAACCTGGGCCTTTAGAGCCTCATGGTTGATAGGCTCATCAAAGACTGTTCTGTTTTTTCTCTTCATCATCCAAGCTCTAAATCCTCATATGTTGAGTATTATGAGGCTACTCATGAAAGGAAGGAAGGAAGGAAGAAAGGAAGGAAGGAAGGAAGGAAGGAAGGAAAGAAGGAAGGAAGGAAGGAAGGAAGGAAGGAAGGAAGGAAGGAAGGAAAGAAGGCAGGCAAAGGTACAGAGCAAAAGTTTCTACATGTTGAACAATTCTTCTTTCTAGTAACAAAAATTCATCCCAAGCTAATTTGTAGGAAAATATATTTGAATAAATTTTGTTTGATAGCTACTGTTTGGTCCCAGGAAAGAAAAGCAAACTGCCAGGAAAAAAGAAAGCAAGATCTTCACATTGTTTCCTACAGTCATTCTAAGAAGGAGTTCCCTGTCTCTTTTGTGTAAGCATTTTGACTGCGCATAAAGTATGTGAGTTCACTTTCACATCACTAGCAGAAATTGAGAGGGATGAGAATGAAAGGAAGATGAGTAAAATAGTTTATTAAAAGTAGTTATTTAGAAGAGATCAGATACATTCAGTGTTAGTAATTTCTTCTGCTGCTGTTTAGACTGTTTAGATATTTTCTGTTACTTATAAGTTAAAAGAACTGTCACTTAACATTTATGGTATTTTCACATTTGTATATAAATCTATATGTAAATTATTCAGCAAGAGAATCTAACATAAATGTTTTAATTTTCAATTCACCAATTGCTTTTCTGGTTGTATTGAATTCTCATACACAGTAAAAGTCAAGGCTAGCATAAAATAAATGCTATACAGAAACATTTAAATATTCTGGTTCAGTGAACTGGCACAAAGGGTTGCTACAGAAATGCCAGATAAGTAATCTAAAGCAGCTAAGGGGATGCGATGGGGAAGAAAAATAGAGTAAATTATTTATTGACTACTGATTTAGAATATGGAATTCTTGGTTCTTGGCTAAAACATTTAATGCACAGTCTCTGATAGAGAAACTTACAGTCTTGGTTGAGGTGAATTAGGACACATCAACTTTATTTACAGAACGAAGTGCTATTTTTTTTTTCATGTAAACTATAGCATTGTGTTCCTAGACTAGTTTGAATAACCACTGAATGAGAAATTTATACTTTTCTTCAATTAAACCAGCCAAAGTTTATCTACTTATGAATGAAGCTCAGATTAAAATTTAGCATTATCAATCTATGATTGTTTTTAGCAGATTCAAAAGCTGAAGGATTACTGTGAACATATATTACAAACAGGACATAATTACAAAGAAGGAAAATACCATATTCAAATCATTCTAAATGAACTACTTTAGCTTTGTTTTTACTTTAAAATACAAATACTAAAAATATTAAATAAAAATATATATATAAACAAAAAATAAAGTGAAATCCTGCTATCCAGAGATCTGTAACATTTTAGTAAAGAGTCTGTAATTTACACGTGAATTCACCAAATACTTACTCTTGTCATGTGGTAGACACTTAAAGAACAGAAACACAGGCATACACCCCTGCCTTCACAGACCACAAAGCACAGTGTGGTACAGAGATATTAATCCGGTAATGGCATTTCCAAGAGTAAAACCGGTTCTGTGACAAACTCTTGGGAGGGCATCAAGATGTGAAAAATGAGTATTGAATAAGAATATGTGTATTATCAGAATTTGACCTGGTAAGAGCAAGGAAGTCTTTGCTAGGGAAGTTAGCTTCAGCTGAGAATATAAGGATGCTTAGAAATTAATTAAGCAAAACAGTAATGAGAAAAAATTCCAGATGCAGAAAACAATACCTACAATAGTGACAGGTGTCCAGCCAACAAAGAGCAAGCAAGCGGACCAGTTTTATTAGGCAGAGCCAGGTGTTAGAGAAAGCTCAAAACAGGGAACTGCTGAACCAAATTATGGGAGTCCATTTTTATTGGAGAGGCTGTGGAACCCGACCACAAAGTCACAGATGGGCTGTGGACATGCTTAGATTTGTGGTTTTAAAAGTGCCTTCTAGATATAATGTGAGAAACAAACTGAAAGGGGAGACTGGCAGAGTGAATTCATTTAAACCGATTAGTTTTTAAGTTAAGAGGCTAGTTAACTATTGTATAGATGAAAAGTAATGGTAATTTGAAGTGGGCAAAGCAGACATTTTAAAGAACATTATGTTGGCATGATTATTAGCATTAGGTGAGATATTAACTATAAAATACAGGGAGAGAAGAGGATAATAAGAATGACTTCAAATTTTCTGAATTAAAAATGATGAAAGACAATGCTATTTACTTCAATAAAAAACAATGGAGGAAGACCATAAACCTATAATATGTTTGACTGAATACATAATATAACTATTGTTGCCATATTGCTCTGGAGAAAGATTATTTTTGCAACGATAATATTAACCTTATTGTTACTACTCTCATATGGAATTAAAATTTTTCCAAAATTGTAGTCACTGTATTTATACACATAATTTAGGATCGTAGAGTTTTGAAAAGATTTTGAA
Organism: Micronycteris hirsuta; assembly: GCA_004026765.1. NCBI lineage: Eukaryota > Metazoa > Chordata > Mammalia > Chiroptera > Phyllostomidae > Micronycteris > Micronycteris hirsuta. The sequence continues at coordinate 31,519 of PVJI01017991.1, forward strand.
GATCTTATTGATGGCTCTAGACTCAGTCTCAAGCTTCTGTGGTTTTATTCTTCCAGGTTTACTGTTTTTCTGCTGATAAACATTTTGTTCTTATGCCTTCTGTTTTTCCTGTAAACCACTACCTAGTCAGCTGAAATTTACTGAATGCTCTGGTAGACACCTCACACGGTGATGGTCTATCAACAATCCTCCTTCGCTGTGAATGGCACCTATTAGTCACATTTAACCACGTGAACCTAAGTTGTTGTTATGGATTTAGCTGTACATTCCTAACTCAACTTATGCAAATCAGTTCAGTTTACTGAAAATTTGAAATCTGTGGCACACACACACAAACACACATGCACACCCAGGTACAGAACAATTACAGCTGAGTCACATCGTTTACAAAACTCTGAAAGAAGGTCCCTAATTTATAACTTTTCAGGTATCGTAAATTAAGTCCTAGTTCATCCCATTGTAGGTTGTCGGTTATTATTTAACCCTTCTCTTGATCTAAGGCATTACTATTTTTCTTATCTTCCAACGGTATTCATTTGCAAGCAAAACAATATTGTCTGCTACATCACAAGAACTGTACTGGTTACCAGAGCTGCATACAAAATAAAACACTGCTCCTACACTGGAGGGAATCACAGTTTAATAGTCAGAGAAACCATATACATTATTATATGAAAGTTAGATGGCCTCAGAAAAAATACGTGAGTGACAGGAGTTGTGAATGACACGTAGGAGAGGTCAGAGACTAGGGATAGTAGGTGAGAACATGCTTCCTGTAGGTGGCGGCATTATCACCAGCTTATAGAAGACAATTACCATATTTTTTCAGACTACAAGACACATTCCCTCCCCAAATGTGGGAGGAAAACAGGGGTGCGTCTTATAGTCTGAATGTAGCTGCTGAGTTCTGTTTACACTTACATTGGTGAAATATTATTTATGTTATTAAATATTTTACCACATTTTTTGCTTCAAAATTTTTTTTGCCTATTTTCCTCCTCTAAAATCTAGGTGTGTCTTATGGTCTGGTGTGTCTTAGAGTCTGAAAAATATGGTAGGTGGAATAGAGGAAGACAGGTAAGAAAAATACTCAGAGGTAAAGCAGAAGAAAGTAGATATAGAACTGCAATTATCTGGGGATGGCTGAGAAATCTGAAAGAGAAATAGGATCAGAGTTCCTTGAAAACAAACCTTGAGTGATTAGCAGGGACAGGATTACAGAGAATATTGTAGACTTTGCCAAGAGTTCCAGACTACATCCTATGAAAAATTCAGACACACTGAAGGTTATGAAGTAATCATTCACAGCATTCACACGGGCAGTGGGGAGGGAGGGATCTTCTGCATTTTCTGCAGATTATTCCAGGGATGCAGACAGTAGATGATGAAAATCAAAGACAGGAATAGAGAACATTAAGGAAAAAAGCGTTTGATATAAAAGACATTAGAAGGAAAATTTGAGAATTTGCTGACTGATTATAGGTGTGGGTAAAGAAAAGAATGTGGGCTACAGCTCACATTTCTGACTTTATATTAACCTCTCTGCATTTGATCACTTTATCTTTAAAATGGAGATTAGAAACTGTCTATAAGGTGTTAGAAGGGATAAATTTAGATAGCATTTGCAAAGACTCTCACTATGTGTTGCATATAGGAGAAATTAAAACATATTTAGGTTCCTTCACCATTTTCTTACGCATGTCAGGTAACTGAAAATATCAGAGAAATACTCTTTTTTAAAAAAATATATTTTATTGCTATTCAGTTACAGGTGTCTGCATTTACCCTCCACCTCTCCCCCCACTCCAGCCAAACCCACCTCCCTCCCTTGCTTTCACACCCCCACCTTTGGTTTTGTCCATGTGTCCTTTATAGTTGTTCCTGAAAACCCTTCCCCCCATTATCCACCTCCCCTCAGAGAAATACTCTTAATGTTGGTCACAATTAGTGCTAATTCATTTTTCAGTGTATAAAGTGCTAATTATATCTCTTGTTGGGATTGAAATAAATCCCTTACAAAATGTCATTTAACATAAGTATCTCAAACTAATTTTTACGTGCATTCCAAATGAAATGCAAGAAAGAAAAAAACAGGTTCCTACATCTTTTAATTTCAACAGTTTTGCACATGGGATTAAATTTTATTAAAAAGTTAAAAAAAACTGCCAAAATTTTTTGAAAAGAGTTAAAATGGAAATATTTTTATCATTCTGCTTTTTAAAAATGCATATTTTTAAAATTCTTCTATGATCTACATGAACAGCAAAGAAAGAAACTTGCATTTCTGAGTCACTATTTCATTGGGATCATTGATCTGATGTTATCAGTCAGAATGCCAGAGGAGTATGTATGTATGTGTGGGCTATTTTTACTCTTATTTTTATTTTCTTGACCATTTCACTTAAAAAGGAGACAAAACTAAAAAGAAAAGAATCACGGAGACTAGAGTATCTGTACGAGGTTGGCCTTCTCTTCATATGATTTGAGACAACTATTAATTTTTGTTTGCTTGTCTTCTATGGAGACTCTAAAGCAAAGGATATTTTGGGGGTAGAAAGCAGGTCAAGGTGAGCTGTCTTCCAGGTGGTAAAAACACCCTTGGTCTGTGCTGCCCCTCACTGGCTAGTGTTCTTGTTGGGTCTGATACGGACGTTTAGGAAACATGCCATTGTGGCAGTGATTTCCACACGTGTGTAAACACACAGTCCTGAGAATCTACACGTTTTGAGCACAGCTCCGTGTGACTCCTGTGTGAGCAAGTGTGGATCATGTCTGTGGGATGGGAATTAATTTGGCAAAGGTGTATCTTAAAAGATTCCGGCTTGCTGATCTCTGCTTTCACCTGGTCCTGTCTGCTACCAGACCTG
>PVJI01017992.1:0-34434 GCA_004026765.1 Micronycteris hirsuta
GAGTCTTGGGGATCCCCTGACATGCAAATATTTTCAATGATTTTACAATATAAATAGCTTAAGTATAATGCCTTTGCCCTTCTAATGAGGAGTGCCTTGCAGCACAGTAAGAAATTTAGAAATGAACTGCATTTGCTTAGTAGGCTGGTTTATACTTAGGTTGAACATCTGGTGATAAAGTAGGAAAAGCATCCCTACACATGCACAATCAACCCCAACTGTGAAAAATATTCCTAGGACAATCACATTTTAGCATACTTACTTATATATTAAATCACAAGGCAGAAAACTGAGTCAGTTATAATTTATGACCAATAAGGATCTGCTGAATTTTTGTTTCATATAGCTATGTGAGAATAATGTCTAAAAATATTCATGAATGAGATTCACATTGTGGTCTGCTGCACAGATTTACAACAGTCCTTTTCAGCTAGAGTCTAATTAAAACTGATAAATAAGTATGGTAAAAATAGCAAAAGAAAATCATTTTGGTTAAAACAAGTCTGTATATGTTCTCTATGGCTCTATACAAACAATTAAACATTATCTAGCAAAACTGAAAATTGTAACATCACTTCAAATTTCTGAAAGTTCTATTAAAATATTCTCTATTCATTTCTTTTAATAAAATTTCCAAGGAAGCTAGATCTATCAGGTAATCATTAAACTTAAAACAGGTCTCACCTTGAACGTTCAAGGTTCCCACAGGAAGTGGATTAGTAATTTGTTTAAGTCAGCCATGAGAATTACATGTTTAAGATCCAAATGAGAAGCAGCAGTTCTTGAGAAAATGATACATGATACAGAAATATGTTTCTCCTCATTATTTTTTTTCTAATATGAATTTTAATTTCAGTATCTGGTTGGTATTATTCAAGTCTGTTTTTCATTCTTTTAGTAGCTATAATAAGGCTCATAGCCAACCTATAGAAAGTAACACTAAATATTCTGTTACTATTTTTGTTTAATCCTCACTCAAAGATATGATTTATTGTTTTTATAGAGAGTGGAGAGGAAGGGGGTGGAGAGAGAGACAGACAGACAACAGAAAGACAGAGAGAGAGAGAGAGAGAGAGATGGACAGACATCAATGTGAGAGAACATTGGTTTCCTCCTGTATGTGCCCCAGCCTAGGGATTGAACCACAGCCTAAGTATGTACTTTGACCACAAATCGAACTGCAAGCCTTTGGTGTATAGAATGACACTCCAACCAACCAAGCCACCTGGCCAGGGCAGTCCATCATTATTTATGTAGCTTATGGAGATGCAGAAGTAGGTAAGATAAAAGGCACAGAAGGCTATTGAAATTAATTATTCTTATAATACTATTACTAGGTCAGATTTTTTTCTTAGTATAATAAAGGTTTGCCAATTCGTTTTTCAAAAAAATGGCTCATAGTTTTGTTGATCTGTTCTATTGTCGTTCTGGTCTCTATTTCATTTATTTCTGTTCTAGTTTTTGTTATTGCCTTCATTCCTCTAATTCTGGGTTTAGTTTGTTTTTCTTTTTCTATTTCCTTGAAGTGTAAAGCTAGTTGTTTATTTGATATCTTTTCTTAATGTAGGCATGTATAGCTATATATTTTTCTCCTATAACTGGTTTTGCTGCATCTAAATGAAATCAGAAATTAAAAAGGAGACAGCACAACTGACATCATAGAAAGGAAATAATTGTTGAGATTTTTTATCATAGAATTCTGTTAAATTTTGTCAAATACTTTTTCCGCATCCTTTGAAATGATCACATGATATTTGACGTTCATTCTATTAATGTGATGTACTACATATATTGATTTGTATATATCATGCCAACTTATAGCCCAGGGATAAAGCCCCACTTTTTCATGGAATATAATCTTTTCAATGTGATCTTGAATTTGGTTCACTAACATTTTGTTGACCTTTTTTTTTATTAGAAATATTGACCTATAGTTATTTTTTTCTTATAGTGTCTTTATTTGCTTTGATATAAGTAATACTGTCCTCATACAATGAATGGGGACTGTTTCCTCCTCTTCAACTTTATGGGAGAGCTTGAGAAAAATAGAAATTAAATCTTTTTTAAATGTTTTGTAGAATTTACCAGTAAACACATCTGATTCTTGGATTTTATATGTAGGGAAGTTTTTTTATTATAATTCATTCCCTTATTGGTCTGTTCAGATTTTATAATTTACTTGATTCAGTCTTGGTCAATTTTATGTTTTTAAGAATTTATCCATATTGAACATTGATGTGTGCATCTTAGTTTAAAGGAAATCAATCACAGAAAAAAACAAAAGAGATAATTGTTTAAAATAAATTTAAATGGAAATGTTATAATTCTAGAAAAAATGAATATTTTTAAAATTTGCATATTTACTTAATAAAATACCTACGCAGCAGAGAGGAAGAAGGAGCTTATACCCTTTGCAACAGCATGGATGGAACTGGAGAGCATTATGCTAAGCGAAATAAGCCAGGCGGTGAGGGACAAATACCATATGATCTCACCTTTAACTGGAACATAATCAACAAAAGCAAAAAGCAAGCAAAACTTAACCAGAGACATTGAAATTAAGAACAATCTAACAATAGCCAAGGGGGAGGGGGAAGGGGACAATGGGGAGAAGGGTTTTCAGGAACCACTATAGAGGACACATGGACAGAACCAAGGGTGGGGAGGGAGGCAGGAAAGGGAGGTGGGATTGGAGGGGGAGGGGAGGGGAGAGTATGCAGAAAACTGTAATTGAACAACAATAAAGTAAAAAAAAAAGAGAAAAAAATATTTCACACCAAAGAAAAAAAGAATACATTTAAACAAGGAAGTGAAAGATCATTGACACATTGCATCAGATTTTCTGCCTTAGCTAAGAATGTGTACTTCTTTCACTTATAAAATTTCATGTATATGATAAAATATGACAAAAGAGTTATAGTGTTGCTGTAAGGATGTATTGGGACACCTGGAGTGAGCAGGTAGGAACTTCAATCTTTGTTCTGTAGCTTAGTGGGTATGTAACTTTGGATATACCACATGTCCTCCCTGAACTTCTGTTTTCTCATAAATGAAATGGTCCAGAGGACTACATCCCTGTTTTGCTATGAGAATTCCATAAGTGATCTCTCCAAGAAATATTAAATACTAATTTTTCAACTTTAAAAGGGAACTTGGAAAGTTATGTTTTTGTCACTTCAAATAACTTCTATTAATGATCACAATCGATAATGTCATAATAATATAATACAAATAGTAGACAACTAGATATGTGGGCTGAGGAAACTGAAAATGCAGAGTACTAGTTCCCATCTATCTCATTCTATAGCACCTGCTAAGTCTGAAAGAAGAGAGAAAAAGGGGATAAATTCTTCTGGAACTTCTTTCTTTAGAAATGACTTCGTTAACATTGAAATCACAGAAGGAAAAGATATTTTAAGTTTGTGTTAAAGAAAATAAAGCATGCTTCATTTCCCCATCACTCTTCAGTTAGGCTGAGAAAGAGCTCTTGGCAAAATACAAATTTCTCTGAACTGCTGGACACCACTGCTCTCCTTTTGGTCTTCCTGAGTTCTCTTCCCCTTTCCTCCCTTCTTTCAGGTCAGGTACTACAGACTTTATATTACGTTCTGTTCACATTCACAACCAGGACAGTGTATATACTCATGGCATTTTCCAAACTACTTCACCAATGTTCCCATTATAAGGATTCCAATCTCTTCTTCTTTCTAGACTATGCTGCTCAAGGGCTTTTTGATCATTCACCTTACTGTTTTCTTTTCTGTGATCACCAACATATTGCATCAATTTTTCTGCCTCAGCTAAGAATGTACCCTTCTTTTAATTCTAAAACTTCAACTACTTTTTCACCAAAATAAATAAATAAATTCCAAACTTCCTACCTCAGAATTTTAGTTTTTTAAGTTAGTCTCAGCAAAGCTTTCTATTCATATAACTCAATATAGTAAATTGTTATAATTAATTAGATATACTTTCATAATTAAAAATATTAAGCCGTGTATTGTGGTAAGCAATGAAATACAGCAAAAAAATAAAGTAACCAAAGACATTGAATCCCCTGATTTTCAAATATCCTGATGTCCTGTAATTAAAGTATAAATACAAATTTAGGTGAACTTCAAACTCATTGAAAACATTTACATAGCATCATAGCTACATTAATACGCAGGCACGTGCCAATTGATTATACTTCTCCAGTCTAGTATCCCACATGTGCCCATTAAGTTCACGGAGCGCGTGATTCATATTTGCATTTCAACATAGCTTAAAATCTTAACCTATGGTAGACCTTTAAAATATCAAAGTTAAAACAATATTGTATTTTTAATGAATGACATTAAAATCTGTATTACCAATACCATTTTCAAGAGCATTTCTATATACTAACACCAAACTCTCAGAAACAGAAATTAAGAAAACAATCACATTTACAATAGCATCAGGAAGAATAAAATACTTAAGAATAAATTTAACCAAGGTGGTGGAAGATCTATACACTAAACACTGTAAGACATTGATGAAAGAAATTGAATATACCACACATAAAAGGAAAGATATTCCTTATTCATAATCAGAATAATGAACACTGTTAAAATATGAAGCAAAATATAATGGGAATAAAGAACAAACTGACAGTAACCAGAGGGAAGGGAGGAAGGGGATCATGGGGGAAAGAAGGGGAAGGGTCATCAAGGAATGTGTATAAAGGACCCATCGACGAAGACAACATGGGGAGGAGAATTGAGTGTTAGCAGGTAGGTGGTGGGTAGGACAGGAGGGAGTAGTGGGGGAAAATGAGGACTACTGTAATTGAACAACAATGAAAAAATTAAAAAAAATGTATAGATTACCCAAAATGATCTTGGATTTAATACAATCCCTATCAAAATTCTAACAGTATTTTCTACAAAAAAATGGAAAATTCATAGGGAACCACAAAAGACTCTGAATAATCAAAGCAGTTTTGAGAAAGAGGAACAGTCAGTGCTGGAGGCATCACACTTGATTTCAAACTGTATTCTGAAACTATTGTAATCAAAACAGTATAGTATTAGCATAAAAACAGACAAAATAGAGCCATAGAACAGAATAGAGAACTTAGAGGTAAAGCCACAACAAAGGTGTCAAGAATCATAATTGAGAGCACATACTTTTAATGACCAGCCTGTCTTGCTTTTCACTCTATTCTAAGAGTTGAGTTCATGGTAGGCGAAAGCTAAAAATCTTCCTGGGTAATTCCTACGTTCACTCTTGATTGAGAATCATTATTCTAATTGCAAAACTCTGCTGCTTTTTCCTCCCTTGATGTAAGAAAGGGATGGTGAGTTGAATAAAAAGCCCAGTTATATTTATTAAAGGGTCTTTCATGCTTGAAGTGAAAATTAAATTAGATGGCATAATAGTTTCTACACAGCACAGTAAAATGTTCTTATGAAACAGTAGTTTGTTATCTTACTTTTAAATCCTGAGCAACATTATATAGAGTGGTCAATGAATGTGGCACTTGAGCTTCACACATCTGAATGTGCTAAATCTTATACATGTATAGCATGAGGACACTCTAAGCCCTTTGGGGAAACTGTAAGAAGTTTTAAATGGCCTCTTCATATTATTTGTATCACATTATTAATTTTCAAAGAGACCACTAAGGTAAGGAATGATGTTATTTTCCTATTTGATCCAAAAAGAAATTGAGTATCAAAAAGTGATAGCCAAATTAAGGTTATTACAGGTTCTAAAAATCATGTTTGCTGAATTCTCACTTTGTCATCTGCTTTTGTTTAAAAATGTTCTTCTCAGATTTGTAAAATGCAGGGTTTCAATATTCAGCTCAGCAAACCATTGCCATTGTTGATGCATTTTGAATAAAAAGTACTTTGTAAAGCAAGAGGCCATATCAAGAAGGGTTGCAGCGACATAAACAAGCACCTGGTAGTTGTCAACCAAGATTTACCAGACCCTATGTAAGAAATGTGGGTCTCAGGCAGAGCAAAAGCAAATGAATTCTAGTGAAACCAGTCACTCGAATAAATTGGAACTAAGAAGGTATAAACAGCTACTTACCATGAGTGCGGATAAATCAAATTGCTGTCTGGGGAAGAAGAGAAAGTACAAGGGGACAATGAACAACTTGATTAAAATGTTTCCCTGTACTTTGGTTCTGAAATGAACACACAGTCCTTTGGTTTAATCACATTTGTGTTATATTTAGATTAGGACCTGGAGTTCTGTATTGAGAATTTAGGCCACGTTCACTGCTCAGACCCTCTGAAAGCCTCCCATCCACTTGAAGAACCCGTGCTAGATTTTACTTCCTTGTCCTGTACACATGGATTTGGTACTTAAGGCCACATGTTTTCCTTCTAGTACTTGAAAGTGGAACATGCATTTTAAAAGGGTGTCCTAAGAGAGAACACGCTTTTATTGAAAAATCTTTGAGTCTTAGCCCCACACTTAATTAAATAATAAGGCCTACTTATTATTCTGCCTGCAAAATACTATTTCAATTATATCCATATATCTTTCCAGTCCAGGCCACCGTTACCTCTTCCCTGACTAACACGCTTCTAAATGATCTGCCCGCCTCCACTACTTAACTAACCCTTTAATCTATCACCATGTAGTTAGTACAACAATATTTTTTAAAGTTGTATTGAAAACTTCAGTGGCTTTACACATCTGTCAAATACATTTTAATTTTATCTTGGCCTATATCTGCAATGACTATATAATTTTTCTCCAAATTAGAGCAATCTTGAGATTAAAAGGTGGCACTATTAATAATCCTCCCAGGAAAATAGGCATAAAAATAGACAAACTGGACCATGTGCCCACTTCATCTAGGAGAGCCTGTGTGCTCTGATTTACACCTGTATCTTCAATCTTTTGTCAAGTTCCCCTGTCTCATCCTGCTCCAACCATAGTGGACTCTTCTGAGTTCTTTAAAGAGAAGGCATTTTCCTTGTTAGCTCAGGTTGTTCATTAGATTACACATATGAGTGAAATCATATGGTATTTGTCTTTCTCTGACTAGCTTATTTCACTTAGCATAATGTTCTCTAGGCCCATTCATACTGTGACAAAGGGTGACATTTTCTTCTTTATTATGGCTGAGTAGTATTCCATTGAGCAAATGCCCCATAATTATTGTATCCATTCATCTACTGATGGACACTTGGGCTGCTCCCATATGTTGGTGACTGTAAATAGCACTCCAGTGAACATAGGGATGCTTATGTTCTTTAGAATTAGTGTTTTGTGTTCCTTTGGATATATTCCCAGAAATGGGATCATTGGGTCAAAAGGCAAATCCATTTTTAATTTTTTGAAGTATCTCCATACTGCTTTCCACAGTGGCTGCACCAATCTACATTCCCACCAAGAGTGCAAAAGCGTTCCCCTTTCTCCATATCCTCACCAGCACTAGTTGTTTGTTGATTAGATGACAGCCATTTGGACAGGTGTGAGATGATATCCCATTGTGGTTTTAATTTGCATCTCTCTGATGGCTAGCGAAGCTGAGCATCTTTTCATATGTCTCTGGGCTCTCTGTATGTCCTTGGAGAAGTGTTTATTCAGGTCCCTTGCCCATTTTTTAAGGGGAGGTGAAGGGGTGGAGAGATTGAGAAAAAATGAAAAAGGACTCATGGACATGGACAGCAGTGTGATGATTACTGGGGGAGGGAGGTGTAAGGGGATTAAATGATAGTGAAAAAATACAATAAAGATTAAATAAAAAAATAAAGAGAAAATTTTTTTGAGGTTATTTTCTGTTCCTAGCATTTTCCTCTTTCCTGACATGCTTTAAATGTCACCTGTTGCCCTGGCTAGTGTAGCTCAGTGGATTGAGCGTGGGCTGTGAACCAAAGGGTCGCCGGTTTGATTCCCGGTCAGGGCACATGCCTCGGTTGCAGGCCAGGTCCCCTGTGGGGGCCACATGAGAGGCAATCATACACTGATGTTTCTCTCCCTCTCTTTCTCCCTCCCTTCCCTTCTGTCTAAATATAAATAAATAAATAAATAAATAAATAGTCACCTCTTCATAGCTTTCTTTCCTGAACATCTCATCTCTCATCACTTTCTCACCCAAAATAGTAATCTTAGATCCTGCACACATCTCTTATGGAATGATATGTAATGATTCAATTAATTAATTAATTTTTATTTTTCTCTCCTTCACTATAATATATTGTAACCAATTTAAGACAGGGATTATATCCTGTATCCCCAACAGCTCATCAGAAAGCCTGTTATGTGGTGCATCTTCAGTAAACATCAGATAATAAATGAGGAGTACTAAGTATTGACCGGTCGTTTGTGAAGTTGTGGCTAGCACTGCAAGGGTGGCTGTGAAACATTGCTCTCTTAGGATGGAATTTTGAAGATGAGTCAGACCTTATTCCAAGAGCACATTATGCTTTACTTGAGAAAATAAACCACAGGAAACGGAGTGGTGTGGCTTAAATACCCATGTTGGAACATCCTATGTGAATGATTCCTGATATTTCATTAATAACTAAGCCTAGACCAAAGACATTTTAATAGAGATATTATCTTATGGGCTAAAGAAGAGTAAGTATTATAAAATTCATTTTAAAATAGGATTATCATAGTAATAAAATGTCTCATATTTCTTACTAAATTAGAATTGTACCATCACAACCCTTGGCAGATATCAATTTACATCTGTAAAATTACAATTAACTATTGATTGTATTTTCCCTCTAAATCCATTTTTTAAATCACTTAGAAATTAGTCTTAAACCAGAAATAGCTTTCTAAAATCCAGTAGAATTAATCAGTTGTTCCTTAAAGCGTATCATATTTTTAATCTATACCTATATTGTAGCATTTATATCATCTTCCAATTTATCCAATTATGTGTTTTTTTCGCAGTCTAGAATGAGTTTTCAAAAATACACAGATTACATCTTATTTTTTCCCCCTGAGACCAAGCACAGGGTCTAGTAGTGGGTTTTTCAAAGACATTGTTTGAGGAAATAAATTTTCTTTTTTACTTGGTATTTTTCTCATTAGAATACCTCAAGTATCCCTCATGACCAATAAGCAACTACATAAACACATCAGCTTCACATTCAAAGCCTTCTGGCATCTGGCCCCACTTTAAACATCCACCCAGACAAGAACCCCTTATATTGCAATGCAAAAGTCATGTAGTCGCCCATTGTATGGTGATAAGCAATAGCCAAAGGGATGTCAGCTTCCTGATGGGCTTTTCTCTAGTTTTAAAGTTTTTTAATTTTTAAAAATTTTTGAATTTAAGAACATGTGTGTATAATTTAATCTTTAAAGATACCTTATTAAAGAAAAAGTAGTGTTCTGAGGAATGGAATGGCAGCATGTTGATGTGTAAGACTGGAGGTTGAAATGGTCAGATCTTACGGATTCAAGATCAAAGCTAATCCTCCATGACTCTGAGTTTAGACATTACCTATAGCAAAACTTTTGATGTTTTCTTTTCATTTTCTTTACTTGGGATTTTCCATTAATAATGGATAAAATAGTAAGAGATAAAAGATTAGAAAATGTGGTGTAAAGGAAGGTTGATTCTTTTATTTTAAAGGTATTATGTAACCAAATGAAAACAAATGCATTTCTTATGTGGCTGAGGAAACAGAAAAATGGAAAAAAGTACTTTTGTTGTTGATGGGGGTATGTCATTTTCTTTTTGTGTTTTACTCTCAAAAGGAGATATAGCAATAATGTAATCTTCAGAATCTTTTTACCATTGAAAGGTTAACAATAAGAATAAAGAGCAAAATATAATTAAAAAATCATTAATGTTTCCAATGATTCTATGAAATTCCATTAGAAATATACCAGTTTGGCTAAAAAAATCATCATTTTCTGCCCCTACTAAAAATGATTCTACTTTCTAATAAGTTTCTATAAGAGTAAAACACACTTACACATATATTTTAGAACATATTATGGCATTGTATCATGCTAAATAAAACTGTATGTAATGTTTGCCACTTTAACTTATTTAAATACATCTTGGAATGATTAATGTTCATATTATTTAAATATCATTTGTTGCTGATTAAAATAGATGCCTATGATCTTGGAGGAATTTGGACCTGGAAAATGTATTAATTGTATGATTGTTAGTATTGGGAAATCTAATTGAATTCATATATTTCCACTTAAAGGCCACCCTCCCTTTTCCACATATTTACTCACTTGAAGCAGGAGAATAGCTCGTTGCTTTATCATATAAGTCACGCTAACCACTGAGAGCTCTTCCTACAACCAAATTTGTATACTTGCCATCTTTCAGATTTATATGCCCACTTCTACTTCATAAGTGATAACGACTTTGCTGGGTACATTTTTTGAGGGTTATTAATTCCAAGTCCAGTGTAAACTAATGTGTTTATCGTATTCAGTTGTCTGAACATTCATTATGGGGTAGATATTATTTTTATTCCCATTTTAATATGAAAGAATCTGAAAAACAGATAAGTTAGATAATCTGCCCGTGGTCATATAATTTTAAAAGTGGGGTGGGGGGGCGACAGGGACATACATAAAGAGAGAATATCCTTCATCTCTAGTGTACTTTGCTCAGTAATTTCCTAAATGTTCTTGGGTCATCTACTCATTTCCCACCCTTACTATGAAATATTTCACTACCATGCTGGCCCATGTTTCTCTGCTTACTTGACAAATGTTTGTCTAGGCAATGAAGAGCATCACCATTTTTAAAGTGTTTCATGTGACCCACTTTAGATTTCATGAGGATAAATTAACTGGTAAACTAAGCTTCTACTCACTATACCAGAGATTAAAAATCCAATTAAAAGTTACTATTTCTATTACTATATTGAACAGAATCCTCCACAACTGACTTTCCTAAAAAAACAATGTTACTCATCCATATCCTTTAAAGAAACACATACCGTTAATGGTCACAACCCACAAAATGCTTGTGTTTGGCTGGTTACCCTTAGGATGCCTAAATATTTGTGCTGTTTGTTTGTCAAGAGACTACTAATTAAAGTCTATCTTCTACTACTCTTCAAACTATTTCTCTTACTGTCTTTGTTAATGAAAGATATCCTGATTGTAAGAACTCAAAACTTTAATTCATTTTTAAAATATAACTTTATTAATTTAAAACATTCCCACAAAAGAGTGTGCAGATTATAAAGCCGTACTGTTTTATTTTTTTATTTTTTATTTTTTTTTTAGATTTATTTTTTTATTTATTTTTAGAGAGAGGGGAAGGGAGGGAGAAAGAGAGGGAGAGAAACAGCAATGTATGGTTGCCTCTCACATGGCCCTCATGGGGACCTGGCCCGCAACCTAGGCATGTGCCCTGACTGGGAATCAAACCGGGACTGCTTGGTTCCCAGCCCACGCTCAGTCCACTGAGCTACACCAGCCAGGGCAGCTGTACTGTTTTAAATGTTTCCCATTCATTAAAAAAAAGTGTATTTAAAAAAAAAGATGGACTTTATATCTATTTTGTTGATCATACTGATGTAATTCTTATGGAGCTTTTATGTTTTAGGAAAGAATAGCATGATGACAATATTTGGTGATGTACTTTTTTTCCTTTTTCTTTTTTATTGTTGTTCAAATACATTTGTCTCCATTTACCCCCAACACTTTTTCCCACCTTACGCACCCCCATCTCCTACCCTTAATTGTACCCCTCTTTGTCTTTGTCCCTGGATCCTTTATACATGTTCCTTCATGACATTTCCACTTCTTTCCCCATTACCCCCCTTCCTTCTCTCCTCTCGTTACTGTCAGTTGTTCTTTATTCAATACCTCTGGTTATATTTTGCTTGTTTGCTTTGTTGATTAGGTTCCACTTATAAGTGAAGTCATATGGTATTTGTCTTTCACAGCCTGGCTTATTTCACTTAGCATAATTCTCTCCAGTGCCATCTATGCTGTCACAAAGGGTAGAGCTCCTTCTTTTTTTCAGCTGCATAGTATTCCATTGTGTAAGTACACCATAGTTTTGTGATCCACTCATCTATTGATAAACAAAGAAGCAAAATACATACTCTTTTCAAGTCCACATGGAACATTTTCAAAGATACACAACATGATAGGATGCAAAAAAAGCCTCAACAAATTCAAGGAAATTGAAATCATAGCAAGCATTTTCTTGGAACACAAGGGCTTGAAACTAGAAACCAACTTCAAGGAAAAAACTAAAAAATATTCAGACTCACGGAGACTGAATAGCATACTATTAAACAATGAAAGGGTTAATAATGAGATCAAGGAAGGAATCAAAAAGTTTCTGGAAACAAATGTAAAAGAACAGACAAGAGTCCAAAACCTATGGAACACAAAAAAGGCATTGTCCTTTAAGTAAATTATATTGATATTTAACTGATTGTTTTTCTAATTAAAACCAACCTGAGGAATCTAAATAGAGATATCATAAAATTTCATTAAAGTAGGACACAATAGATTTTAAATTCACTTTAAAATGTAATAAATGTTTTCAGAAAGTAAGCTACATGGTGCCACATAATGGTCAATGGAAAGGAACTGAGAGTTTATCTCTACAGTGCTGCTATCTGGCTGGGCGCATTAACACAGTAGCCTCAGTAAAGTCATCTGTTACAGAAAGTACTTAGGCGAAATTATTTCAATAATCAATTTCAACTTTTTTTTTATGTGATCAATAAAACTTTGAGAGCTTTAAGAGTTTTCCATATTACTAAGTTTATGAATTTTTGCCATTCTTTAAAGATGTGCTGTATCGGTACTATACTTGCCATTCTCCTTATGTTACAATGTTTATGACCAGAATTTCTCTATTCTCCTGAAGAGGAACAATTTTTTCTCAATAAATGTATTGCTCTGAAACAACATAAATCAGAAAAAAATAGTTTTAAATGGCAGGTTATCAAGTCAAATGTTACAGATGTGATTTTATTGCACTTATTTGCATAATGACTCTTCTCATTTTTAATATAATAGTACAGTGGTAATTAAGCTTAGCTTGTCTATATAGGTGAATTTTGTTTTATTTAGTCATCATTCACATCTGTCACACCTTGACTTTTAGTATAAATTCATTTTTAATGGAATTGTAACTGTTGCATTTATTATTATAAAGATAAGTACCTTAGTATCTCAAGAGAATCTGAGGCGTATAGCGTTAATATGTTTCTCTCCATATAGTTCAGCATTTTTCTTTCATTAAAAGATGCAACAAATTTCAATGGACTATATAAATGCTCATGTCTGTGAAGATTTCTCTTGAATGTAGTAAACTTAATTGATGACTCTAAAGGAAACATTTAGTTAATAATTTAGGGAACTTTGTATTGTATAATTATTTTAATTGAATAAAAGTCATAAAAATATTTAATTTTAAATCATAAATGTAAATTCTGATCACAAATATTGCAAAATAACAATGGCAAGTGTAGTCACAAAACTGCACTCTTAAATGCTTAAAAAATTATAAACTTACTAATATGAAAAACTCTTAGAACCTTCAAAAATTTTTGAACACATAAAAAATATAATTGGAGGTTATTATTGAAGTAATTTCACCTATTTGCTTTCCACTGTATGAATAAGCTGATTTTTATTTGTATGACATAAAACTTCCCTTTACTTTTTTTAGGTTTTAAAACTTTATTTGCATATTAAAAATATACAATCCAATAATGAAAATCATTTTAACATCAAAAAAAGGCACTCTAATTAAACTGCATTTTACAGCCTGCAGAACACCTTGGACCAGCTCGGTTTTTGCTCTAGATTTCACGGTCTTCCCACCCAGATTCTTCCTTCACCAACAGGCAAGTTCTTCTGCTTCCCTGCCAGCCAGAGAGGCAGATGGGAGAGGCAGGTGTGGCCTTCATTGTCAATAGTTTTCTGATGTGAAAAGGGACAGCGCAGTCATTTAAACTAATCCAACCTCTCCACATTTTACAAAGTTAAACAGCTAAAAGAAGTAAAATAAGAAGGAAAAGATTGTGGAATGTACAGTGCATATTGGTGGCATGGGACTCGTTACAATTCGCCTGCTTGCTTTTCCTGTTCAGTCATTTCTTTGGAAGGCAGTGGATTTTTATCTTGCATTTCTGTCTTTGATTTCAATTTATTGAATTTCTCAGTTTGGCCTAGATTGAGAAAAGTTCTCTTTATTGAGTTCTTACTTAATATCTCACAAAATTAAAGAAATGTTTAAATAATTTTAGTTACAAAACTAGCTCACATCTTTAGTAAAAATTATAATAATAATATACTAGAATAAAATTTCAAAGTTTAGTATGACAATATAATTTTGTAAGGCTTTAATTAATCTGTGTTATTTTATTTAAAATAAAATATATTTAGCATTATAGCCACATGAAAGTCTGTAAAATGAGGGAAAAAAACATTTGAAGTCACTTTCCTTCAGTGTCTTCAAAACCTTACTATGGGCCCCTGGTTGGTGTAGCTCAGTGGACTGAGCGTGGGCTGCGAATCAAAGGGTCACCAGTTTGATTCCCGGTCAGTGCACATGCCTGGGTTGCAGGCCAGGTCCCCAGGAGGACCACATGAGATGCAATCACACATTGATATTTCTCCCCATCTCTTTCTTGCTCCATTCCCTTCCGTCTAAAAATAAATAAATAAAATCTTAAAAAAATAAAATAATTTTTTTTTAAAAAAACCTTACCACAGGATTAGAACTCAATAAACAATTATATTTTGTATAAGTATATTGTCGAGAAGTTAGGTGGTCACTGTGGCACCTCATTGTCCTCAGTTTATTTCCCTACACCCTGAAACTACACATGTGATGCTCCCTGTGTTCACGCCAAACTACTAGATCAAGACTGAAGTCCTTTTACTTTTGGAGAAGACAAACAACACTAACACACTATTCACATGTGCATTCCTAGGTTTTTGGATTGTTCTGAAGAAGTAAAATGGTTAAAAAATAATAAATTCAAAAAACATAAACAGCAATCTTAAATCTTTAAACAGCCTGACAATAATACATTTTATACTTTAAAATGTTTCCACTTACATTTTTATTTCCTCAATTCTATTAAGTAAGGCATTTGAGTACATATGAAAAATTATTTTTGCATTTATTTGTATATTTTACATTTTATAGTCCATCTATTTTATTATCAATAAAATGAACTAATTTTCAACATCATTTAACAAAACCATTTTCTGTTTAGAATTCAAAAGTGCCAATATTTTGGTTTCTAAAATATAACTGAAGACAGATAGTTTGAATTATATCGGTATGTAAGACACATCATTGCAAACCTCTCTCAGTGGCTGATTGAAATTTATTTGAGTGTTTAACAGCATGTCTTATAGCAACAGCAATTACAAAATAATATTATATTAAATTTTCCCTTTATACTCATGAAGGTAGATAAGATTGTTATATGAGAGAGTAATTTCAAATCTGAATATTTTGTTACTCTATTTGGTTTTCCAAAAGAATCCATTTTTGGAAGATTAAGTAGAAAATTGTCTGGAGGTTACACAAATAAAATTTTGCATAAAATTTACATAGCAATAAATTTTAAAGTGTCTTTTGCTTGAAACTTTTCTGAATAGAAGTATTAATTGAGAATATTATATGCTTAGAGATCTCAGAATCTTTTATTCCTTAATAAAGTTTACCATCTCACCTGGAAAACAATAAAGCCATATTAAAAATGTTCCTTTGAATACAATCTATTCAGATCATTTTCTTCTTACTGAAAATGAGCTTTTACAATTTGTAAATATTTTCAAAACAATATGAATCTTTGCTGTAAAAGAAAATGGTTTAACTTTTAATGAACTTTGTAAGCTCCACAATATGTAGGCCTGAATGCTACGGGACCCAAGGAAGAAAAAATTGTGGAGACCAGATATGGGAATATGGCTTTGGGGTAATGTTGATACAATTAATTGTATTCAAAGTTACTGAGTTCATATAACCATCATGGTAACATAAATCCATTTTTGAGAAATATTTTTGCCTGCTGTTTGATATAAATCTCAGAAAATATATTTCTTGAGCACCAGCTACATGCAAAGCACTATGACATTCGTTCTAATTATATTGTGTTCATTATATTTATTTAATATATCCGAGTTCTAAAACACAAGTTCTATTATTACCCAATTTTACTAATGAGATATGGAGAGAGAGAGTTAATTGTTCCAAGATTACACCAAACACAGTTAATAAGTGGTAGAATCCTAAATCATCTCTCTCTACAGCCTTTATTCTCCATCAGCATATATGACTTGCCAAAGAGCCTCACATGAAAAAGATTCTTCATTGCTAATGGAGTGAATCCCGTGCTTAATATTTATCTCATACAATGCCCTTAAACATGTGCTTGAATTGCACTCCACAAAACCCACAGTCTAACCAGAGATAAACGTTTTCAAGGACAAGAGTCCTCACCCTTCCCATCTTTGGGTAGCTTTCTTCTGACTGAGACATTTGTGCAATGCCTGACAAAGTTTGGAGCTTTCAAGATTCCATCACAAACAGAAAGGCAAGATTATTAGCCTCAAAAAACTTGGATGTTAATGGAAGCCATGATATAAACCAAATAAACAAACAATGAAATATTAAATTTTAATAATGGCTCTGAAGAATCCAAAACGAATTAATGAGGTGACAATTGAGTGGGAGAGTATTTTAAATTGGATGGTTACAGGCCTTTCTAAGAACACTTAAGCGAAAATTAGAATGATATAGATTGTCTTAGTAAGTGAAGATAGGAAAATATTCCATGCGGTGGGAAAAGGAAACTTCCCACGGATTTCCTGAGGCAGGAGACAAGCATGATGCCTTCTGGGCAAAGGGAGTAGGTCTGTGTATCTGAAGAAAGTAGACTGTCAGGACAGCGGCAGGAGAAGTGTGACAGAGGGGTCATGACCTGTGGGCTTGTCTATCCTATTGAGGAAATGAAGCTCCTTTCTCAGAGCAGACGACTTTAAGCTAAAAAGGGCCATCACTTATATTTTAAAAGAAACAACCCTTGATGTTGTGTGTTGAATCAATGTGGAATTAGAAGCCTTTTGCAGTCTGATGGCACGTCTGTGGCAGTGAAGATGGTAAGGGGATGATTTCTAAAGATGTTTTAGAGGTAGAATTTACAGTCTTGTTCACAGATTATGTGTAGAGAGAAAGGAAAAGAAAACAATAGGCAGTTGGTTGACACTTAAGTTTTGACTCGAGCAAAAGAATGTTTTTTTGATTGGATTTACTAATATGAAGGTTGACCATCAGAAGATGAGGTTTCATTTGTGAGGGAATCAAGGTTTCAGTTTTGGATTGTAGGACTGAGGGGTCCATTATGCACAGGAGATAAAGCCTGTCTATGCTATCCATTTTTTCCCTATCTATACCTCTTAGTACCAGCGTCATAAAGACTAATATTTCCTCTGCACGGCAGCACTTAGAACGTGAGAAGTCTTCTCCTCTCAGTTAATACTAATCTTCTTTCTAGTGTTTATCTTACGACATGTTTCTCTCACCATTTCACTCTTCTTTCCTCTGTATATGCTCCAGTTTGTTTGTGTCATTCAAATGGGGGCTGAGAACTCAACCTCACTGGACGAAGTGAAACTTGAGAGATATATTTTTTTAAGATTTTATTTATTTTTAGAGAGAGGGGAAGAGAGGGAGACAGAGAGGGAGAGAAACAGCAATGTATGGTTGCCTCTCACATGGCCCTCACGGGGACCTGGCTTGCAACCTAGGCATGTGCCCCGACTGGGAATCGAACCGGGACCGCTTGGTTTCCAGCCCGCGCTCAATCCACTGAGCTACACTAGCCAGGGCTAAACTTGAAAGATATTTTAAAGAAGAGGATTTTAATGCTCAAATCACAGTGTATCTAGCCCCCACCCCTAGTCTAAGAAGTAACAGATGAAGAGATCCCAGCATACATAATTCAATCTGCTATCATTTAAGAAATACACATTATTTGTCCTTATTAGTTTAGGACAAAGATAGGTTGGTAGAAAAATAGAAAACAAAATACCATCTCTGGGTGTTAGCTTGTGGTTCTGTACTCAAGAGGAAGTCCTGGAGTTCTGTACTACAGCTAAAGCTACAACGACAGAGTAACACAGGCTGGGGGATTTAAATAACAGAAATTCATTTTCTCACAGTTCAGGAGGCTGAAAAGTCTAAGACCGAGTTTTTGACTCATTTGATTTCTTCTGAAATCCTTTCTCCTTGTCTTGCAGATGATTGTTTTCTTGCTATATCTCAGGGTACAAATCCTACTGGATTAGGTCCCTATCTTTATAACCTCTTTAATCTTTTAACCTTAATTTCCTTTTTAAAAGCCTTATTTCCAAATATGGTTATATTGAGGACTTCAACACATGAATTGATGGAAGGCACAGCTTGGTCCGTACCAGGTGCCCATGAAAGGATTTCAAGCGCTGTGGAGAGAAATATTTAAAGAATTTGATAAAAGCAAATGGTTCCATAGAACAGAGAGAACAATGTTCCTTCTGTACAGCATAAAGTGGGACAATATATGAATTTGTCTTAATCCAAAAGTAGGTGAAATATTATATATATTATTACTTACTCAGAATTTTAGTATATTATTTAAATTACAATATAAGTTTCAATGGAGGAATTTGATCATTCTTTAATTTTAGATATTCACCTTTATCTAAATGAGGAAAATCAACAAGATGATGCCAGAGCCAGGGATACAGGCCTGGTAATCAGATGTGTAGACACTCAGCTGAATCATGTATTTAATTCCTGCAACTTTCTTTAAAACAAAGTAGCTTGAGTTTGAGCACATTTGAATTTGACAAACTGCCGTACTCATTGAACCTGAAACAATTAGGAATGCTTTCAGACACTGGAAGATTTTCTCTATGAAAGAGGAATTAGCTTGTTTTGTATGGTCCAAAGGGGAGAACTAAACTTATTTGATGGGAGCCACAGGGAACTTGTAAAGAAGACTGTTTCAACAATTATGTTTGATAACATGTCAATGTTTTGCATTATAAGTATGGGAGAGTTGCTTCTGCAAGAGAATAAACAAGTTGAACAGCCACTTAGAGAAAAAATGCACACGGGGAAAAATCAAACACTGATTAGATATCCGAACTACATGAGCTTCAAAGTTTCTGCCAGCTCTGAAATCTAACATTCTACAATAAAGAGAGTTTAATTTAATATCTGTGGAAGACATTGAAACACAGCTTTTTTCGAGACACTAAGTGGTGACAGAGTTATTAGTCAGCAATTTTTCAGCCCATAATTGAGAATTCAAAGCTGCCAACATGCAATCAAACTTACTATTGTTCACACACCCAAAATTCTCTTTTAAAATCTAATAAAATATTAAAAGAACATCATTTTAATTTTCTCTCCTTAAATATGGAAAGTAAGATTTATAGCACGCACACTTCGAATTCAGGGACCAAGTATTTTGATTTAAGATCTTTCAAGAATCCAAGATATATCTGAGTGGTCGACAAGTTCTAAACATGTTTTGAATTCGCATACTTGTTTCTCTAACAAAAAAAAAACACAGTTTACCAAAAGTAATTAGAGGAGCAATTTGATGACAGAGTTGTAGAATGAAAGCAAGCGATGTGAGAAATTATCTGTTTTCCCACCTCAACCGTCCAGACCTACCTGTCTCTTAGGTACATATCATGGGGAAGAGGACCAGGAGTTGGAGAAGTGAGAGAGAGAAGAGAGATGGTACTACCAAGATGCCACCCAAGCCTAAACCTCCGACTACACGCAAATGTCAGTGCCATTATCCACAGGAGCCATTTTCACCGAATCCATTCTGACTAGCAAATATCCGAGAAAAACAAATTTCTCCCCCGAATGTTGTCTTTAAACCCAGGGATAGGAAAATGGAGAGATGAATTCAATCAATACTACTTTCTGCTCTGTTCACATCCTCAAATAATTGTACACCTTTTCTTCTTTTAAGTAACTGACTAAAAATATCCCATTAAAACATGAGACGAGTTAGGAAATATTGAAATAGGCTATATTCAATTTACCCAAGTTCTTACTGAATGTATTCTAAAATACAAATCATCTTTCCTTATAATTCATTAAAGAACAAATGTAAGTTTTGTGATAGCCATTACCAAGCATACTCCATTGATATTTAAAAACATTCATTTCGCTGCTATTTAAGAAGGAACCAGAAAGGGAATGTTTTGCCAAATAGACTATACTATTGATTTTTATAACACTTATAAGTAAATTATATCAGAGGCTATCAGATATTCTCACAAAATTGTAAAACAATATATACTAATATTTAAAACAAATCTTCGTGTTTACAAATATTGGACCAAATCATTTCTTTATGCAAATAGCATTTTTCCAGAATAGAATAACTTTATATTAAAAATGCATATTGTAGGCATTCCCAAATAATGAAATAGATGACAAGAATAATTTATTACGGAGGAAAAGGATACTAAATTTTCTCTACATAAGCAGTATACTTATTTGATTATATATATATAACCTTAAAATTTTATCTTAATTTTTTTGAAACTAGTTGAACCACACTAAGTTGAGTCAGACTTTGTAGTTTTGTGGCGTTAAAAAAATGTTTGACTCATTTTGCAAAATAAAGTTTTTCTTCACCCTCATTATTAGAACCTAAAGAATTTACTGTCCATTTGTGATTTTCAGAGAAAAACATGAAGAATGCAAAATATAAAATCACTTGATCTTTATATGTAAAATATGGATAATATATCTCAACATGAGAATATAATATGACTATAAATATATCTACATGAAAATAAGAATGTTATAGTTTAATAAATTGCACTGATGTGCATGTGAAGTGGCTCTAAATGGACAATGGACATTTAAGTGAACATGTACTATATTAGAGCTGTTTCGAGACAGAAAGAAAATATATACGTTGTTTTCCCCAGGACTTAATGAGGGAAGGATTTCTGTTTGATGAACACTAAGGAAACAAGACAAAACACAAAAGTAATGAAGTAAAGAACGTTTTGTACATTTGTAGCCTGAGTCATAAACACTCTTAAGGAAGATATTCCTCAAAGCAATATCCTTTAAGTTTCAAAATCTATTTCAAGATGTTTAATAAGATTGAATTTAGTTTATGCTGTTTTAAAACTGTTTATTAGACAAAATTTGCTAATTTCTGTTTGACCAACTGCAAATTTCATTGTTTCCTGTTGATTAAAGCAAGATTTACATGGTGTAGTATATTTTATTTATTTATTCCAATTAATCTATTACTTTATTAGTACATGCAGAAATTGCAGCACTATAGAGGACCATTCCGGATATCGTGGGAATTGTAGCTCAGCTCTCACTCCAAAAACTGAGTGGGATGCGAGATTCAGCAAGCAGGCCCCATGTCCACAGACAGGTTTTCCCGTGGGGAAATCAGACCTGCATTGTACCTAGGCTGCTAGGAGGCTTGCTTTTGCTAAAACTCCCTCATCCTGAATTGAGGCAGCCAGGGCTTACTGTAACTTCCTAAAATCTGAGCTAAGCCTCTGAAGTATGGAGTGTAACCAGTTCAACCACTTTTCCCCTGGATCTGTAACATCTCTTTGAAGTAATTAGCAACATTCTTCCCTTTGTTATCTGTAAAATGTAATCACCTACAGTGAACCTATGCATAGTCAATAAGGACCTGTGTATAGTAAATGAAAACCACCCTCATGTAATGTGCCCAGAAAAGCAATAAAAGCCTGTCCAGGCAGGGGACACTCTCTCTGGCCCGCTCTTGGGCCCTTTCTCTCTGGCCCTCCTTCTCACTTAGAGAGCGGCCATGTCAACCCTTTTTCTCCACAGGACTTCTGTAGTCCGAGTGCATTTGTCTATCAAATGGCCACAACACATGGATTCTGCAGGCCAGGATCCACATCACAGCACTTCATTTGTAAGGGCAGAACAAGGTTGAATGAATGAGTTATCACTCAGTGTTCACTATTGGGACAGAAAAGTGTATTTCCATCAATCAATGAATTACAATGTTAGATTTTTCTATGAGGTTCAGCACTCATATATTGCAATAATTTCCAGTTACTTTAGGAGTATGTCAGAAAAACCCAAAACATAGGTAAGTAAATTGCAGAGTAGATAATTTATTTTGTAGTTTAAACATCTGTTTTGCTATGAAAAATAAATTTAAGATTGAGTTCTTGTTTCAGTACCTCAAATTATAATAATTGTTATAATTACAATAATAATAATTATTACAATCACATTAATAATGGCATCAAAAACGTTTATAGAATAATTCCAGATATGTTTATATCAATTGATCCTCATGACAACCTTCTTTGCAAGGAAGGAAAAATATTATTTTCACCATTTTATAGATGAGAAAATTAATGCACAGAATATATATGGTCTGGCCACAGCTATATACCTAATAATGTAATATTATTTTCATTACAACACATGGTGCCAGAGTTACAGCACAGGATTTTCAATTATGGAAGTTAATTATACATACAGTTATAAGGAAAATCATAAAGTGATTAACTATACCAAGGGGATATTTACATATAATTG
This sequence comes from Micronycteris hirsuta, assembly GCA_004026765.1. NCBI lineage: Eukaryota > Metazoa > Chordata > Mammalia > Chiroptera > Phyllostomidae > Micronycteris > Micronycteris hirsuta. The sequence goes on from PVJI01017992.1 coordinate 22,550, forward strand.
CATCTATCTCCAACTACAAAAACATGGGTTAAATTTTCATTGCCAAATCTTTTTCAAGAATTGATTCTATATTAGCTGGCGTATCTGATGAAGTTACTTTCTTCACTTTTCTTGATTCTTATTTATCCCTTAAAGATGTCCATAGTGAGTTTACGGATTGTACTACTTAATTTTATTCTCCTAGACTTCTTCTGTCTGCAGGATTGTAAATGCTATTTACAATATTTGGAACATCAGGCCCATTCATTATTATTACTCTGCAGTCTTACTGCCTTTACTGCAAATCTTTATTTGCTCATTAATTTTTATTTGTTTTTTTATATGACTTCCTAATTTCTTCACTTATCTCTGTCTTAATGTTGTCTCATCTAATTTGAGTTCTCTTTGTACTGATCTACTTTTTAATGAGTTACTAAGTCCCTATTCTATATTTTATACTCTTTCATCTAATGTTTTCAACATCTACATTTCATCTTCACTCCCTAAAGCATCCTATCTTTCTCGATCCCCCTGGCTATGATATAGTCTCTTTCCACTTTCAGTGCATACTGCTTAAAAATATTAGTATACTCTTTCTCATGTTTTATTATTCATTATCCTAAAGTGATGATTTTTCCTTTCTGGTGTTTTATATCACTATCAACTTTCCAATTACTAAATCACACAAACAGTTTTCCAACTGTCCTTCTGCAACTCCTAGTTGAACTTCTTTATGCGTTCTTCTTCTGGATTCTTTTCTCAGCCTTCTCTGTAAGATTTGTCTATAATATCTTTGAATGCAGTGTTTATTTCTTCTGCTTTATAACATTGCACTTTGTAAATATATGATTCATACATCTATCTTATTTTTGATAGATATTTGGGGGGCAGTGTGGACACTATTACAGTGTTTCTCTGAACATTCACAGACACATCTTTCACTGAGTATGCACGATTCTGTTGGGGCATATAAAATTGATGAGTCATAGAGGATGTATATGTTCAGCTTGAGCAGGTACTGCAGAACAGATTTTCAAAGTATTTGAAAGTAATTCATACTGCCATCGGCAGTGTCTTTGAAGTCTGCCTGTGCTACATCCTTGCCAGCTTATGGTGATGTTAGTCTTTTCATTTTAGCATTCTTGGGTGAGGCAGTGTTAATTTATAGTTTTATTTGCATCTTTCCTGATGATTAATAACATGGGTAAGTTTCATATATTTATTGTTTGTTTGAATAATCTCTTTTTTAAAAGTTTTTACTTAAGTATTTACCTATTTAAAATATTGCATCATCTTTTTAATTGGTTTGTAGCATTTATTTATGCATTTCTTTCATCTTTCATCATTTATATCAAATATATTCTCTCCCTTTATGCCTTATTTTTTCACTCTTCTACTGGTAACTATTGATAAGTAGTAATTCTTAATTTTAATGTAGTAATTAATCATCATTTTTTTGTGCAGTTAATGCTTTCTTGCTCCATAAATCTTAGCCTACTCATAGCTAATAAATATATTGTCCTATGATATTGTTACAGAGCAAAGGGTCACCGGGGACATCCAATGATGCCCCAACCCTGCTCCACAGGTCCGTTATGCTCGCCGCCAATGGAAAGATATCTCTCAATGCCAGAGACTTGTGAAAAGGAAAAGAATTATTTATTTACATGTTATACGGGCCTGGGATAATGACTTAAGGCCTTCTTTAAAATATTAGAGTTCTCTAGAATACCTACAAACACCCGCAGTCCTTCCTTCCCCCCTTTTCCCAGTCCAGGGTACCGTAGGAGAAGAAGTAGAAGCATGATACAGGCAGACCCTCAGTTCCAACACCATCCACTGTGTCGCCACTGCAATCCCCAGTTAATCCAAAACCATGTGGTACCTTCTCATGGCCCACCAGCAAGAGTCCATGCACCCCTTTTCTTCCAGGCAAAGTCTCCGCTGCTTCCCAGGCCACGTGGCCAAGAAAGGCACCCAAAGCCACCTGGTCCTGCCTCTGTCTCTCAGGCTGAGGGGTCCCCACTCCTCAGCCGCATGGTCCAAGAGAGCGTCCTTCCCGCAGCATCTCTCCTGCACTCCCCCAAACCGCTGAGAGAGAGAGAGAGCCCAGCATCGCTGCTACATCTTGCTTCCCAGCCTCCCAAGGCGCGTGGCCAAGGGAGCCCCAAAGCTGCGGGGTTCTCCCCTCTCACCAAAAGCCACGTGTTCCAAGAGAGAGCAATGGCTGCTGTGTCTGGGTTTAAATCCCTCGCGCCGACCTTCCTTTGCAGCTCCACCTCTGACTCCTCCCTCAATTGGCTACGCCTGCCAGCACTTCATATCCATTCTTCCAGCTTTCTGGGCTGCCAGGTTAGCTGTGGGCAGGGGTGACCCCATGGCCCACAGCCAACCATCTCCAAGTTTTCATGCAGGCGCTGTGTCTAGGGGGAGTTGCCTCTTGGCTACATCCTGGGTGGAAATCTCCATTCCCCTGGCTCAAAACATGGCCCTGCTCCAGGAGTCCCATCCCCCACCCAGTTCAGACCTGTGGGGGTGAAGACATTCGATACATATATTTCCAATATTCCCTGGATACCTTGAGTTCTGGACCCCACTATAAATCCTTGTTTGGGCCCATTTCTTGCCTGCACCCTGTAACAATATCTTCTAAAAAGCCTTATTGTTTAACTTCCACATTTAGAACTACGATGCATCTGGAATGATATCCGTGCATGGTGTAAGACAGAGACCAAAACTGATTTATATTTCTGCATATGGGTTCCAAATGACCTAGCACCATTTATTCAAAAGACTATCTTTTTGCCATGCACTGTAGTGTCACCAATGCCATAAAGCAAAATCTGCTGGGATTTTTATTTGAATTCATTGCATCTATATAGATTAATTATATAGGTTATATTTTTGCCTCATAAATTTTTATTACTTTTGTGTTCTAAAAAGTACTCGCTATTAGGCAGCAAGAATTCGTATCATTTAGGTATTACTAAGTCTCTTTAGTCACATAAATGGCATATTTTTTTTTCCTTAGATGTAGAAGTGATGGGGAACTCAAGAGTTGGAAATTTTTAGTTTTAAGTAATAGTTGCTAAGTTTAGTAATGAATGCATATATAATGCTATTGTTTCAGGAACTGAAGATATGACTCACCCTGACTCCAGGAGACCACAAGCAATTCAACCTTTGTGCCTGAGAGAGACTGTAAGCAATCAAGATGGTATCTGAGCTGTTGAGCTCCAGGGAGAGACACCCTGCTGCCCAGGACACAGGGCACAGACAAAAAATTTTCCAGTCATCAGTCAATACGATGAGAGGATGCTAGGGAAGTTGCGGGACTGCAGCTTTTATCTGATTAATCTTTTTCCTGAGTTCCAAATCCCTTACTTACATTTTTTCCTTGGATTACAAACCCCTTATCTACCCTTTTTTTTTTCCTTATTAAAAAGACTGGCTTGAAATGAAAGGCAAGAAGCCTGTTAAGGTATACAACCCGCCGTCTTCTCCGATTGCTAGCCATCTGTATAAACAGCCCATAAAGATTCAATCCCTGTCATTACTTACTGGTTTTGGTGGTAACAGGAAGCACTAACACCAACTTTTCTGGTTTCAGTAGGATGGAGGAGTACTTCTTTTTCCTAAGATGCTGTGCATTCTGTCACTTTAATGAGTTTATAGTATTTCTTAGGAATAGCATGATTTTAAAGGCATCTAATAGTTTCCCTACATTTTTCTGCAATCTTGCTGCCATAAACTGTTGCAACTAAGCAGTTCTATCAAGAGAGTAGTGAAAAATCCAAAGTGGTTTTTCCAGTGAGATTTAAAAGTCCTAAAGTGTCATTAAGCATTATCAACTCCTTTGCCATTTTAGTTTTTATTTTCATTACCAATAAACATTTGGCAATGCTAAAAATATTTAAAATGATTATGCACAATAACACTATCCTTATTTATTTAATTTGAATATGCTATAGTTTAACTTGGGTGAGAGAGACCATATTAGGGAAGAAGCTACTGCTCTAGAAAAACAGATTATTATTTAGAGATTTAAAATTTCAAACAGAGCAGGTTTTGCTGGCTCACTGAGCTTCCCTACAAAATCACCTGTCAGAATGACTATCATCAAAAAACAACAAGAAAAAATGAGATAACAAAAGCTGATGAGGATGGGGAAAAAAGAAACATCGCCTTCTAGGAGAAGAATATTTACTTTGTCATTGAATGCTTATTAGCTTATCATTTCAGTGGGGTTAGCCAGAGCAGAACCTCACAAAAGTCAGAAAAGCTCACCTGATGTCCATCTCTTGAGGAAATGGACTTCAGTAAATTTTCATTTGTATCAAATCCCAAGGCTTCTTTTATCCACAACTAGATATATCTGAAGCCCCTACTGAGTTCATACTATGTTAACTTTCAGGTGTTGGAGGTAGGCTGGACAGAAATACTTCCTTATTACGTCTTGGACAAACAAATCTACATTGGGTGGCCATAAAAATTAAATGTTCTCAATTGCTGAAATGACTGTCATAATGTCTCTTCCTATTCAAGAACCTACATTCTCCTCCTACATAAAACAATTTATTTTCACTTCTAAAGTTGCTTTCTTTCATGATCTCATTTTATGTTGGCTATTTTTAAGAGGCTAAAAGTACTTAAGGTTCATTTTCTCGTAGAATTTTCATTAAGAGAATAATAGGTAGCATTCATGAGATCTCCCCTGTACCATCAAAACCTCCTTGGATGCCTTAAGTTGCCAGTCCCCTGCTAACAATATTCAACTCGAAAGCTGTAGTAAAGACAAATCTTTACCCAGAGCTCTTAAAATCTTCACATAAAGATCACAACTAATTGATAAAATATATCCCAAGACCAATTTTTTCAGCTATCAAACATGTAGAAAGCACAAAACTAGATATTGCCTAATGTTCATAAAAGCATGATGAAACAAGCAAATTATGTAAGATTGAAACTCTTTAGAGTGCAATTGACAACATCTTTCCAGCTTGAAAATGCATATCCACTAGACCCAGTAAGTCCATTCTAAAAATTTGTTTTACAGATATAATCATGAAATTGCATTAAATAATAAAAATAGTTATGTAGCTATCATAATAGCAAGTGACTGGAAGCAACCAAATGATGGAAGCTAACCATCATCAATGAATAATCAGTGATACAAATAATAGCAGTTCTAGACTTTGGGCACTATGAAACCATTGAAAAGAATGAGTTGGATTTCTGTTCTGGAACTAAAAGGCAATCTCATTGAGGAAAGGGAATTCCTATAAAACCAGGCAGCTTTTCAGCTATGCAGTACTAAGAAAGCTAAAAAGTTTAAGATGAACTACACACAGTTTCTTTCAACTATAGATACTTTGTTATGGGGATATTGTGCAGCATTTAAAAGATCATGACAGGAATAAAATAAAGCCTACTCTTTCTGGAAACCACAAATTTAAATTTGTCAGTATTATGGCCTTAGGTAGCTGGCAGGCTTTATTTGACCTTTAATGTAGTATATTATACTTAATCGAGGTAAAAATACAGAGTATTAGTGAATGGGAAGTGTTACATAGTGAAATCCCAAGGCTACAAATTATAAAAGAACACAAAATTTTGCCTTAAGCAGGAGGCTGTAATAGAAGGCATCCTCTTTAAACTTCAGAAATAAACAACTTGTTATTCTGTTAAGTATTAATGAATAAAATATCAGAACTTGTATTAACTTATTTTTGAAGCAACTGTTTTAAGACAAGAAGTTGGATTATTTCTCCTTTGGGAGTTATATCTAAGATATAGTTGAAAGCAACAGGTCTTCAAGCTTTAAAGTGTTCTGTGTATAATTACTTTTTCTTAAGTTCCAGTGGCAAGGGAGAGGTAAATTGAATCTAGATATTTGCAAAGAATAAAAAAAATATTAAATTAATAAAGTCCATTATGTATGGTTAAACTTATAAGAAAACAGTGTCTTTATTAATGTGTGCTTCCCACCCTGTGTTGCTCAGTAAGAAGGTTTTGAAATATCATTTGCTAATTGTCTATGAGTCCCTGCTTTTCTTACCACGTTATTCTCCATCTTTCTAGGCCTAGTACAATCTCATAAATGACAAGTTCTAGAGAGCAGAAAAATGGTATAACATATTATGCACACCTATAGTTATAGTACTTATTTTAAAAAATATTATAGAAAGAATGTAACAACTCAAAAGTCAAAGAAAAAAGATCAGTAGATATTCTACTTCTTTGTAAATCAACCTTTTGCATCTCTGTTCTATTCTAATATTTTTATATATACATCTCCAATTTTGCATAGCTATCATTACAGATTGCATTCATTTTTATTCTCTATGGAATGTTTCTTAACTTGAAATATTTGAATGCTGTGTTGTGCACTATTGTCTCATCCTGAAATTAACAAACTTTAGGGGAACAAATGTATTAAAAAGCTTAAATAAGCTGATAGATTACATTAAAATGTAGAAAGATAATAAACATTGAGATGAATAACAAAAGGTATTTTAAAGTTTATATAATGCAGTAGAAATTTTTGAATTTTTCTCCTACAAATAATAAAACCCTTAAAATAGAGATGGTAATATAAATAAGCATGTTTTATTAGGAGAAAATATAGGCGACAGAAGGATGAGTATAACAAAAAAAATAAGAAATTAGTAAAACCAAAGCTTTTTCCAACTTTAGCACTTTGTTACTACAAAACATACACTGAACAAGGTGGAGAAATGGATTGTGCTAAATTTCAAGTATCTCAGAATTTTATCTAATCTACCTCATCATAGTAAAGACCATCTATGACAGCCCACAGCTAACATCATACTCAATAGTGAAAAGGTTGGCAACTTTTCCTCTAAGATCAGGAACAAGTCAAGGGTCTCACTCTCACCACTCTTATTCAACATAGTACTAGAAGTCCTTGCCAGAGTAATCAGACAAGAAGAGAAAATAAACAGCATAGAATTTGAAAGAAAGAAGTGATATTATTGCTCTTGGCAGATGACTTGATTTTATGTATAGAAAATCTTAAAAATTTCATTAAAAAACTTAGTTCTGATTAACAAATTCAGTAAAATTTCAAGATACAAGATTAACAAACAAAATCCGTAGCATTTACACGTGTTAAAGTGGGAGGTGGGGGTAGGTAGGGCAGGGGAGAGTGATGGGGGAAAATGGAGACAACTGTAATTACACAACAATAAAAAAAACCCAAAATAGCCCTGGCTGGCGTAGCTCAGTGGATTGAGCGCGGGCTGGGAACCAGAGGGTCCCGGTTTGATTCCCAGTCAGGGCACATGCCTGGGTTGCGGGCCAGGTCCCCAGTGAGGACCATGTGAGAGGCAACCATACATTGCTGTTTCTCTCCCTCTCTGTCTCCCTTCCTTCCCCTCTCTCTAAAAATAAATAAATAAAATCTTTAAAAAAAAAAAAAACCAAAATATCTGAAAAAGATACCAAAATTATCTCATTTATAATAGCATCAGAACAATGAAATATGTAGAATGAATTTCACCAAGGATGTGACAGATCTCTAATTACAAGACACTGATGAAAGAAGGTGAATAAGATACAAATAAATGTAAAGATATTCCATGTTCATGGACTGGAAAATGTCCTGCTACCAAAAGCTATCTACTGATTCAACATAATCTTTATCAAAATTACAGTAGCTGTTTTTACAGGAGTAGAAAAAAACAATCAAGTTTATATGGAACCACAAAAGACTCCAAATAGCCGAAACAACCCTGAGAAAGAACAAAGCTGGAAAAATTGCACCTCCTAATTTCAAACTATATTTATAAATCTATAATAATCAAAACAGTGTGGTTCTGGCATAAAAACAGATATATAGATGAATGGAAGAAAGTTGAGAGCCCAGGAATAAAGCCAAGCATATTCAGTCAGCTAATACTTGACAAGGCAACCAAAAATACTCAATGGAGCACAGTACTCAAAAAATGGTGCTAAAAGTTGGATATTCACATAGAAAAGAATTAAACTAGAACTCTATCTGATAACACTCACAAAAAGTAACACAAAATATATTAAAGACTTAAACATAACACCTGAAACCATAAAAATCTTAAAAAGAAAACATAAGAAAAAGGCCCTTTGACATAGGTCTTTGTAATAATTTTTTTTGCATACAACACATAAAGCCCAAGCAACCATAACAACAAATAAACAAGATGGACTACATCAAACTAACAAGTTTCTTCAAAGTAAAAGAAATCATTAACAGAATAAAAGGGCTACCGCTGGTAGGGAAGAAAACATTCTCAAACCATATGTCTAATGAGGAGCTCATATTCAAAATATATAAAGAACATATATAACTAAAAGGCAAAAACCAATAAATTTTAAAATGTGCAAATAAGATAGCCATGCTATAGAATGGTCAACAGCTACATGAAAAGGTGTTCAACACCCCTGGCCATAGGGGAAATGAAAATCAAAGCCACAATGAGCTATTACTTTACACCTGTCAGAATGACTATCATCAAAAAACAACAACAAAAATGAGATAACAAAAGCTGATGAGGATGGGGAAAAAGGAAACCGTTGCCTTCTAGGAGAAGAATATTTACTTTGTCATTGAATCTTTATTAGCTTTTAGGGAGACTACATACAGTTTAGTTTCTACCTTTCAAACTTCTACCTAAAAGGAGTTGTATTAATACTTTGAAGACAGCCCTCCAGGGTGAGTAGTTGATAAACACGTAATTGTAATTGTCCTGGTATAGACTGGGTAGAGTAAGGGGACAAGAAGGTGGAAACGGAGGAATGGCATGGAGGGTGATACACTATATGAGAAAACTGGCAGAAGGACCAAGCAAGGTATGGCTCGCAGGCCCCTGTAACCATATTAGAATCACATTTTAAATTCTGAGCGAGGTAAGAAACTATTGGAGGGCTTTGAGAGGAAGATTAACATAATTTGACATCATTTAAAAGTAGTGACAATGAAGAAAAAGAACTCATGGACAAGAACACCAGTGTGGTGATTGTGGGGTGGAGGGGGGAGGGTGGGGGTGGAAGAAGATACAGGAGGGATAAACTGTAATGGAAAAAATGCAATAAAAATGAACTATTAAAAAGGGTGTGGCAACTGAAAATGAAGAAACCCTTGCAAAGCTGTAATAATAATTCAGACGTGGTTTGGATTAGAGTAAACTTGAGGGAGGCAATGAAATTTTCAAACATAATGTATTGATAAACAAAATGTGGAAAATGAAAGAAAAAAGGAATAAAATCAACTCCAATATACTTGGCCTAAAATGGTAGTCTTAATAAGAGAAGTTTTAATTAATTGATTGATTGAATTTATTTATAAAACACTTTACTGAGATATGATTGGCATTCCAATGCTATACACATTAATGCATATAACTTGATGAGCTTGGAGAAAAGTATACCTCTTAGAAACCATCATCATAACCTATGCTATAAAAATGTCACCTCCAAAAGTTTCATCCACGTTTATTGTTATGTGTGATAAGAACACTTAACAGCTATCTACCAGTTGTAATGGAGCGCAATGGGTTTAAGAATAGAAGCGGAGGAAGTGGACATTATGAGAAAGGACAACTGGTCAAGGAGGTTTGTGAGAAAAAGGCAGGTACAAGAGGTGCTAGCAGGTGTTAGCCAGTCCGGGATAGATTGAGAGAAGGACAATGTAAACTTGCATAGTCATGTATTCTGTTGGTAATAAGTAAAGAGGGAAAAGTTAATACTAAAAGAAAGAAGAAAAAAAATTTTTTTTTACCATGAAGTCATTGAATAGGCTATAAGAATAGAAAAAATGCACAGTGACAGGAAGCCCTTATAAAGTATGGAAAGATTATCCAATGAAAATCAAAAATAAAGCAGAAATATGAGCACCAGTATAGGCAGATTGTAGATTTGATGTTGAAATATACAAACATTTATTTTTTTCTGATTTCTTTATTCTCTTCAAAAGGAAGAGAAACGAGGGGTGCGTTAAAAGCTTGAGGCAAGATTTGTGAAAGAAATGTCTGGAGGGAGGGACTGCGATTCACTGGCTTAAATGTAGTAGTATTGATGGGATGCACTGCAGGCTCACATAGTCATAAATTTAAATTGAAGGCAGTTAAAAGGCTTGTGTATTTTTCTATACCCATGGGAAAAGAGAAGAGAGATATTAGTATTGAACTTAGATTGCAGGTGTGTTTGAGTGAGTTTTCAGAGAGAGACAGAGGCAATGATGTTAAGGACAATAAGCAAATAAATCATTGAATCCATAGCAGGAAAGGAGTGGAATAAGAATTTGAGGTCGATGGTAGGCACTGGAAAAATTAATAGAAAGGATGTGTCAATAAGAATTTTTTTTTTGCCTTAGGCTATTAGTGGGAGTATAATGGAAGGACAGTAGGTAGTCACTGAATTGTGAGAAGCTTTAGGAATTTGAAGTGAAGTAGCCCTGGCTGATGTGGCTCAATGGATTGTGTGCTAGCCTGCAAACCAAATTGTCACTGGCTTGATTCCCAGTCAGGCCATGTACCTGGGTTGCGGGCCAGGTCCCCAGTTGGGGGCGTGTGAGAGGCAACCATGTATTGATGTTTCTCTCCCTCTTTCTCCTTCCCTTCCCCTCTCTCTAGAAAGAAATAAACAAAATCTCTTAAAAAACAATTTAAAGTGTGTGAAATTGCTAGAAAGTAAAAGGCCATGGTAACGTTGGGAGAGGAGACTGAGGCTCATGTTATATGGAAAGCCTAAAGACGTAAGACGCCAGAGAGAGAGAGAGAGAGAGAGAGAGAGAGAATATGAATTATTAAGAAATGAAGGAGAAAGCTGATCAATATGCAGGAACTAGATGGGCTAGCAGGCAAATTTGTCTGATATAATGAGCTTCAAAGGAAGATGTGAGGCAAGCGAGAATATTAGTGATGTACAAATGTTAATAAAGACCTAAAGTACAATTTCCTTGGAGTGAAAGATTATAAAGTTGTACTATTATGTGATACAGTGTTTCCAGAAGACAGCCAGATATCCATTAGAGTAAGAAAGTTAAGGGGGCATTCAGATAAGACATTAGGATAGAAGTAACTTTGCTAAAGCTATATTATGTGTTCTCAGAGGAAAAATTTGAGACATCAGGAGATAGGGTCAAATAAACAGTTTATAGAGATAAATGAAGCATAAGTATAAAATTTTCTGTAGTTACTGAGGTTAGCAGAGATATAATGAAGGACGAATCCACCCTGAACATATCTTAGAAGAGGTCAATGATCCCCTCTGATTATAGCCTCCTTCCTGAAACTGGTCTCTTGCACAGATTGTGATGACCATTTTCATAGTATTTGTTATGGAGAAAGGGAAATCCTGCCAACATTTGCAGAGTTCTATTCATTCCCTTTTTAAACCTGCCAACAGCAAGTGTCAATGCCAAGCAATTAAAATATTTCTCAAAGGCATAAAGTTGTAATATAGTTGCTGTATTTATGGTTTTGCGAGTATTTTGAAATACTTGGCTAAAGAGATTCAATTATTCTTTTTAAAACTGCCAACAGCAGTGTCAATGCCAAGCAATTAAAATATTTCACAGAGGCATACTATTATAATATAGTTGCTGTATTTATGGTTTTGTGGGTATTTTGAAATATTTGGTTAAAGAGTTTCAAAGATTCTTCTGTTAGACAACAAGTTTTCTTTTAAACATAATTTTATTTGTGCTTTTAAATAATACTATAAAATCTTAAAAATTATAAATGTTCAGATATTTGCCTGTCTTTTGAGATAATTCAATCAAGGTTTTCTTGGCTATGAAAATGTAGAGCAGTTTCTCTCCTATTTTCATTGATTCCATATCTTCCTCATCATTAGAATCTGGTAGAAATAAATAAGATTATATGTAATCTAAAACTAGAAAACCAAAG